>CAUYON010127785.1:0-13180 GCA_963573935.1 Arctocebus calabarensis | reverse complement strand
TCATCTGTTTTGAGTGTTAGCATATTTCGTTAGCAGTGTCAAGTAGCCTTGGAGATGGGTTTGGTTTTTAGCCCCGCCCATCTTTGTTTTTTCCTGGGTTGACTCATTCAAGTATGTCATCTTTTCTTTTTTTTTTTTTTTGGAGACAACCTCAAGCTGTCACCCTGGATAGAGTGCTCTGGCATCACAGCTCACAGCAACCTCCAATTCCTGGGCTCAAGCGAGTCTCTTGCCTCTGTCTCCCAAGTAGCTGGAACCACAGGCGCCCGCCACAAGGCCCGGCCATTTTTTGGTTGCAGCCGTCATTGTTTGGCGGGCCGGGCTAGATTTGAACCCGCCATCTCTGGTGTACCTGGCTGGCGCCTTAGACCATTTAGCCACAGGCGCCGAGCCTAAATGTCTTATATTATTAAATTGTAGATAAGAAAGAAAAATATAGAAGTAGTTTTCATGCTTCAAGGTTGGAAAGAATAAATTGAGAAAGCATAGAGGGTAGATAAGGCAGTAGTTTTCAACTTTCCTAATGCTGCGACCCTTTAATACAGTTCATCATGTTGTGGTGACCCCCAACCACTGTATTAAAGGGTCGTGGCATTAGGAGGTTGAGAACCACTGATCTAGGAGTTCATGTTGCTGCAGGTAATACTCTTTTAGAATAGATTGGCACTCAGCTTGGAATTGCCACGGCTAAACAGAGCCAGAGGTGGAGGGATACCGAGGGTGAAAGGCCCTTAAGACTGAGGACTCAGAAGTCAATCTGGGAACTGTTGTTTTGTGTAATTCTGTATTCATTGCATAGGAAACTAGAAACCACTACAGAATTAAAGTTTCCTAGCTAATCTTTTCTTCTTTACTGTTCAAAATATACAGTCATGTGGCTGCGTGCCTGGCTCATGCCACCTATAATCCTAGGACTTTGGGAGGCCAAAGCAGGAGGATTGCTTCAGGCCAGGAGTTCAAGATCAGCCTGAGTAACATAGAGACCCTTTACAAAAAAATAAAAAAATCCCCAGCACCCGTGGTGGTGCATGCTGATAGTCTGAACTACCAGGAGGCTGAAGCAGGAGGATAGTGCGAGTCTAGTAGTTTGAGGTTGCAGTGAGCTGTGATCATGCCACTACTTTCTAGCCTGGGTGACAGAATGAAATCCTGTCACACACACATATAACACACATCTATATATGCACATACATACTCTCACAAATACAAAGGAAAAATGATACCTTGAATGGTCTTTGAACAGTTATTTTACTACTCAAGATCTTATAAAAGGCAGAGTTAAAAACACTATCTTTAGAAAATAGATTTTGAAAAAATTTTAAATTAGGGATTAATAGGTCAACTTTCTCCTAATGGTTACTTCTTTCTTTTCTTTTTTTTTGTAAGGTTTTATCTCCTAGGTAAATTTTATTAGAAATTGTGAATAGTTAGGGAAAAATAAAGATATCCTTAATGACTGGGTAAATAACAGAACATGACAAAAACACTAAACATTTCTGAATATATACATACATATCACAGCTTTTATCAAAAAGAAATACATAGAAAAAACATATTATTTTTAAAAAACAATTTGCAAGGAAAATATCATCTTCCTTTAGAAAAATTTTAAGATTGGGCAGCGCCTGTGTCTCATCCAGTAGGGCGCCAGTCCCATATACCGAAGGTGGTGAGTTCAAACCCAGCCTCGGCCGACCTGCAAAACAGAAAAATAGCTGGCCATTGTGGCAGTCGCCTGTAGTCCCAGCTACTTGGGAGGCTGAGGTAAGAGAATTGCCTAAGCCCAGGAATTGGAGGTTGCTGTGAGCTGTGTGATGCCATGGCACTCTATCAAGGGCCATAAAGTGAGACTCTGTCTCTAAAAAAAATAAATAAAAAAGTAAATAAACTTACACGTAGTAGATTTGAGTAACTACCATGGCACTAAGACACAAATTCCATCACTACAAAGGTCTGTCTTATACATACCTGCCATACCTGTACCCATGGCAACCATTAATCTGTTTTTCCTCTCTGAGATTTTGTCATTTTGAGAATGTTTAATAAATGAAATCATATAGTATGTGACCTTTGTGAAATTGACTTTTTTTTTTTCCATTCAGCCTAATTCCTTGAGATCTGTCCAAGTTGTGTGAATCAGTGGTTCTTTCCTTTTATCCTGAGTAGGATTTCATAGTATGGCTATAACATAGTTTGTCCAACCATTTACTTATTGAAGGATAATTTCTCCCTGACCCTAGTTTTTGGCTATTAAAAATAAACTGCTGTGAATATTTATGTTCAGGTTTTTATGTGGATATAAGTTTTTATGTCTTTGGTACAGGTGTTGGTAAAAAAAAAGATACTTGTTAAAACCCGGTAAGGGCAGGGGCTGCTGCTACAGTGTCCTGCAGTGGGGCAGAGAGAGATTAGCCTCAGTGCTTAGTACAGCATGGGCAAGTGGGAAGTGATAGCTAAGTAGCAGGTGGGGGATAGTGGATGGAAAATTACCAAGAAGAAACAGCAGGGAGTAGGGAAGATTCCGGTTATACTGGCCTAACAGGATTCTTGTGACCAGATAGCACCTGGGAATGATGGAGGATGAGGAACCTAATTGGATACTGGGGAAGGGCATGCTTACCTAACTTAGCTAGGTTCTTTGCTAAAACTGGATTTTACAAGGAAGTGCACAGTTGGGCCTAGGAGATGGTTCAGGAACCTGATCAAGCAAGAACCTTCATCAGTGCCTAGGAGTACAATTGGTGAGTTACATGTTAGTATGTTTTTCAAGAAAATGACTAACTATTTTCTAAAGTGGCTGTGCCATTTTACATGATCGCCAGCAATGTATGAGAGATCCATTTCTTTCACACTCTTACTAGCTCCTGGTTTTATCACTCTTATTTTACTTTCTTATTTTTTCTTTGACAGAGTCTCACTTTGTCACCTTTGGTAGAGTTCCGTAGCCTTATAGCTCACAGCAACCTTCAAATCTTAGGCTCAAGCAATCGTCCCTCAGCCTCCCAAGTAGCTGGGACTACAGGCATCCTCCACAATGCCCGGCTGTTTTTTGGTTATAGTTGTCGTTGTTTGGCAGACCTGGGCTGGATTTGAACCCGCTAGCTGTGGTGTATGTGGCTGGCGCCCTAGCCACTGAGTTACATGCGCCGAGCCTAATGTCTAATAATCTTGACTGTATCTTTTCATGTTGTTATTTGTCATTTACTCTCATCAGTGAAATGTCTCTGCATAGTTTTGGCCCATTTTTATAGTTGAAATTTTTTGTATGAAAATTTTCTTCTTTGGGCGGCGCCTGGGGCTTAGTGGTTAGGGCGCCGGTCCCATATACCGAGGGTGGTGGGTTCAAACCTAGCGCCAGCCAAACTGCAACAACAACAAGAAAAATAAAATAGGCAGGCATTGTGGCAGGCGCCTGTGGTCTCAGCTACTCGGGAGGCTGAGGCAAGAGAATTGCCTAAGCCCAGGAGTTGGAGGTTGCTGTGAGCTGTGATGCTACGACACTCTACTGAGGATGAAAAAGTGAGACTCTGTCTCAAAAAAAATTTTTTTTCTTTTTGCTTATTCAATAAATTTATTATCTTTATGTAAAAATCCTTATAGAAGGTTGTAGTTTGGTTTACCCTTTGGCAGCTCATTTTTGAGCTCTGAGGAAACTTGCCCTCTTGCCAATTTTTCTTCTGGGCAAGGGACATTTTGGGACAGTTTCACCTCTTCTGTTTTGGGCTTCTTCTCATAGATAGGATTATCTTTTACCGCAGCACAAGCTTTCTTACACACCTCCATCATGTCTGGAGTAACATTGTTCTTTATGTATTGTGAGAACTGTTTCTTGTAAGCACCTTCATCTTCCATTAGGTAATATGTATAATCTGTAACATTCTGACCTATGATGTGCTTCTGATGTACTTCTGCATTAAATTCCTTGCTTTCAGATTCATAACCAGGGAATTCTTTTGGTACCGTGAGGGATACACAAGCCTGCATCCACAGGATCCCAGAACCTTATTGGCAGTGGTAGTTCTGGCAAGGCCTGCATCCAAATAGCACATAAGAGGACCAGGCTGGCCCATTGTGCTTTCCACACCATATTCATCTCTGGTCACCTCCACTTGGCTTTCATAGATCTTGTCCATGACAACCTTGTTGAGAAGTCTGCAGTGCCAGCAGCAGGCCAGTGCAGCATGCTGTGGTACGCCTTATCAGACAAGCTTTCACACCATATTTTGGTAGTTCATATGTATAAGCTACACAGACTGTCATATTTTCTTCTACACCAGCAAAAACAATCTGACAAATGATATTTCTGTTACATGAACTCATTCTGTACATAGGTGTATAGTACTTATATTTGTCCTGTGTCACCAAGTGTTTCCAAGGGTACTAATCAGTTTTACCCTCATGTCATCTTCCAAATCTCACTTGTTATTACTTAAAGTAGGCCTTTTTCTTTTTTTTTCCCTTTTTTTGGGGGGGGGATGAGGAAGACAGCGTCTCAAGCTGTTGCCTTGGGTAGAGTGCTGTAGTGTCATAGCTCACAGCAACCTCTAACTCTTGGGCTTAAGCAGTTCTCTTGCCTTAGCCTCCCAAGTTGCTGGGACTACAGGTGTCCACCACAACGCCTGGCTATTTTTAAATTGTAGTTGTTATTGTTGTTTGGTGAACCCAGGACGGATTCAAACCCGCCAGCTCCAGTGTATGTGGCTGGCGCCTTAGCCACTTGAGCTATAGACGCCAACCCAAAGTAGGCCTTATTCTTAAACAACTTTTACAAACCCCATCCTGCCAAATAGAGACCCACATCCATGGCTCTGAATTCTGAGATTTCTTTATGTATTCTAGATGAGTTCTTTGTCATATATATTCTCTAATGCCTTTTTTGCCTTTTTTGCACCTTCCCAGCAGGGTCTTATATAGAGTGAGCATTTTTAATTTTGATGTTTTTTAAACTTAATGAATCATGCTTTTGGTTTTATTCTCCATTCCAACTTCCCAGTTCTAGACAGCCACTAATTTACTTACTGTCTCTGTGGAATTGCCTATTCTTAATATTTCATATGAATGAAGTCATAGTGATAAATGGCCCTTTATGTTTGGCTTCTTTTACTTAGCATATTTTCCAGGTTCATTCATGTTGTATCTATCATAGGTCAGTTCTTTTTAATGATTTCATTTGTTATAGCTGAATAAAAATATTCCAATATAGGGATAGACTGTGTTTTGTTTGTTGATGAGCAGTTATGTTATTTCCTCTTTCTTAACACCAAAGCAGTTTTTTTGTTGTTGTTGTTGTTGCAGTTTGGCCGGGGCTGGGTTTGAACCTGACACCCTCGGTACATGGAGCCGGTGTCCTACTCGATGAGCCACAGGCGCCGCCCAACACCAAAGCAGTTTTGATTTGTGGCCTCCCTCGCTCATCACCTTCCTCATACATGATGCACAGGTGCACACATGTGCTTCTATATGTGTGTACAGTTGTCTTTGCTTTTTAAATGATGGAGGAGTGACTTATTTTGTAGTTTTTAAAGGTATTTGGGACATCTTTCCATGTCCATACAATTAGATATCTCATTCTTTTAGATGACTGTATACTATTTAGTACGACTGTTTAATTGATCCCATACTGATGAACATTAGGTGAAACTGGGTAATTTCCGTTTTTTGTGTGTGTAATAGTGGCAATAAACATCCTTATACAGGTATCTTTCTGGTGTAGAGCTCATTTTACTTTGGATTTTTCTCTTCAGTGTGACATGTCATTTACTTATTCACAAGTGAATTGATTACATGCTGGACAGTGGACTATGCTTTCAACACTGGGGATGTAGCAGTAATAAAATGCTATTGCTGAATAATAACATTTGTAAAGATGAAATACTATAAGTAGTTCATCATAATTCAGTGTAATAAGTATACAATGTGTTATTAGAATCCTTAGAATAAGTAATTACATAAAGGCATGGGGAAGATTTAACAAAGGAGATATTTGAAGTTGGTCTGAGGACAAGTGGAAGGTTACCTGACAAAAGGTAAAACATTACACTTGGAAATGGAATTGTAAGTATGAAGAAAGATGGAAGCACTAAGTAGGCTGTCATATTCAGGAAATTTGCTAGTCAGCAGGAGACTTTTGGACAGGATTGTAGCAGAAAACAGGAAGATTAAATAGACTGAAAGCAGATCCTAGCAGTCTATAGGGTGTCTCTAAATAAATTACCTTTATTTACAAAATGTTCATTACAAAATTTTACAAAAAAGTCATTTGTGTTTGCCACCTCTTTGTAAAATTTTGTAAAATGATTACTTTATAAATAAAGGTCCGTTCAACTACAATTCCCCATTTTCTCTATGTATGGTGACTTTAGGGATGACTTTTGGGACTCCCTGTATGAGTATCCTGCTAAAGAAATTTGAGCTTCATTTTGTATATAACTAGAAATCATTGAAAAATTTTAAGCATCCTTTTTATTTTTAGAAAATGTATTAGAGTTGTGTTCTGAATATTTTAGAACATTTTTACCACCTCCCTCTCTACTTCATTTGGGAACCACTACTCTTGCTTTCAGTCTCAAAATTTGCCTTTTCTAAACATTTCTTATACACAGAATTGTACAGTATCTAGTATTTTCCATCTCTTCTTTCCTTTAGCACATTTTGAGGCTTATCCACGTTGAAATATATATCAGTATTTTATTCCTTTCTATTGCCTGATGGTATCCCATTTTGAGATTGTGCCACACTTTGTTTATGCATTTAGCAATTGATGGATGTTTGGATTGTTTCCAGTTTGGGGATATTATGAATACAGTTGCTGTGAACATTTGTTGATAGGTCTTTGTGTGGATACATATTTTCATTTCTCTTATTTAGGTTCCTCTGTAGAGGACATTTTGGATCTTGTGTTGAGTTTGTTTATATTTAACTTTTTTGTTGTTGTTGTTGGTGCAGTTTGGCCAGGGCTGGGTTTGAACTCACCACCCTGGGTATATGGGGCTAGCACCCTACTCACTGAGCCACAGGCACCACCCTGTTTATATTTAACTTTAAGAAACTGACAATGGCTCACACCTATAGCTCAAGTGGCTAGGGTGCTAGCCACATACACTGGAGCTGGCGGCTTCAAATCTAGTTTAGGCCTGCCAAATAACAATGACAACTACAACCAGGAAAAAAAAAAATAGCCAGGCATTGTGGAGGGCTCCTGTAGTCCCAGCTACTTGGGAAGCTAAGGCAAGAGAATCGCTTAAGCCCAAGAGTTGGAGGTTGCTGTGAGCTGTGACACCATGGCACTCTATCCAGGGCAACAGCTTGAGGCTCTGTCTCAAAAACAACAACAACAACAAAAAAAGGCTCGGCGCCTGTGGCTCAGCGGGCTAAGGCGCCAGCTACATATACCTGAGCTGGTGGGTTCAAATCCAGCCCCGGCCTGCCAAACAACAATGGTGACTGCAACCTGAAAATGGCTGGGTGTTGTGGTGGGCACCTAGAGTCCCAGCTACTTGGGAGGCTGAGGCAGGAGACTCGCTTGAGCCCAGAAGTTGGAGGTTGCTGTGAGCTGTGATGCTACAGCACTCTATACAGGTGATAGCTTGAGGCTCTGTCTCAAAAAAAGAAAAAAAAAGAAAAGAAAAGAAATTGACAAATTGTTCCCCAAAGTGACTGCACCATTTTACAATCTCATCAGCAATGTACGAAGGTTCCAGCTTCTCCATGTGCTCACCAACACTTGGTATTGCCTTTCTTATGTTGGCCCTTCTAATGGTGATGTATTAACAGTAGTATTTTGCTGTAGTTTGAATTTGCATTTTCATAATGACATGATATTTATAATCTTTCCATAAAACACAGTTATAGTTTAGGAACATAGGAACAGTGAATGGAGGGAAACTGCAAGAAAAATGAGAGTCTACACTAGGCATCATGTATAGAGATGGGGGAAGACGGATTTTAAAGAGATGTATATTAGAGTTAGAACAGGCAGCATTGGATAACTAAATATCGTATACTGTATAAAGCTGAGGGGGATAGGGCTTATGATTCCAAAATTGAAAACTTGGGCAGTTGGGTAGACAGTGCTCTGTTCGCCAAAAAGACAGTGCTCTATTCGCCTACTGTTGGTAGGTGATGGCATTTAAATTGATACTATTATCTTGATATACTATTGGAATAAAAGTTGTTTGGTATTTTAAAAATGTGTCTAGTTCAAAAGAAGGATCTGAACTGAGGTATAAACTCGGGGAAGTTAACACTGTGTAGATAACAATTGAATTCATGGAAACAAATGGTGCGTCTGTTCCAAATCACTGTATCTGCTGGGTTATTTTTGGCAACTGAAAATTGCTTAAACAATAAGAGAATTTAATATAATAAAAAGATCCAAGTTAAGATGGTTCTGGGATTAATTCATTCAGGTTTAACAGCATTACCAAGGCCCTAGTTTCTTTTCCCTCTTTTAATGCTGCTGTCATTCTTGATCTGTTAGATTGTCCTTGTGGTCCTTTGATGGCTGCCACAGTTCTGGTTGACACATTTAAACACAGAGTTGTATGCAAAAAAGGTAGGAGAGATGAGGATGTTTTCACCTGGGTTTCTTTTTTCGTCACCCAGGAAAATGTTTCCCAGAAGTTGCTTGCTCTTAAAAAACAAACAAAGTTACCTGCTCTTTTGTCTTACTGACCAGAATTGCATTAAATGCTTGCTGCCAAACTACCTACAGGCAAGGGGAATAGAACTCAAAATTGGTTTAGATCAGGACTGGCTAGCCAGATTATTTTCTGATATCTCTTGTGGAAGAAGGCTTTTCCCTCTCTTCTTTTGCTTCTTTTGTATTGTTCAGACAGGTTAGATTTTCTAGACAACTCAGTTTCATATCATTGAGTTGTTATTGTTCAATACTTCAGGTTAGCTAAAACACGTATTTGCCAAACTCTTTTTTTTTTTTTTTTTTTTTTTTTGTGGAGACAGAGTCTCACTTTATCTCCCTTTGTAGAATGCTGTGGTGTCACAGCTCACAACAACCTCCAACTCCTGGTTTTAGGCGAGTCTCTTGCTTCAGCCTCCCGAGTAGCTGCGACCACAGGCACCCGCCACAACTCCCGGATATTTTTAGAGACAAGGTCTCGCTCTGGCTCAGGCTGTTCTCGAACCTGTGTACTCAGGCAGTCCACCCACCTCAGCCTCCCAAATGCTGGGATTACAGGCATGAGCCACCATGCCTGGCACAGGTCATATATTTTTTAAACAGAGACTTTTTGATGGACTGTACTTTCCAAGGAATAGATTAATCTGAGCTTTGTTTAATACAATGATTTGCTTCCTGTCTGTCTCATGCATACCCTTAGGTAGAAATGGAGTAGTTGGCAAAGAATGCCTATGGAGAAAAATCTTTGTGCCATTTCTAAAATGGAAGTATAGTGGATTTCTTTTTTGATTAGTATAAGGGAAGTTCTTTAAGATTATGAACATATCAGAAAAATATTAGATACCAGGTTTCCATTCTTGCTTCCCTCATTTCTGAGTGATAGTCTAAGAAAGTTATAGTTATGGACCCTCTTTGAAAAACGTTAAGGACCTGGTTAAGTTGTGGGTAACTCATACATTGAGAAGACTGTGAAAGGCCCTTAAATGCAGACAAAGCATTTCTAATTGCTGTCAGGGTCAGGCTGTCTTTAGTTGGACCTTGAGAGATTTAGCGTGGTCCTGTGGCTGCCTTTCTGCCAAATGGAGACTCTTTAAGAAAGACTGCTATCTGATATGCTAGACCGTTTCAGATTGCCCCAGTTTACATGAATTTAGTCATTATTGCCAAGACTACTAAACCTCTGTGTGACATAAATGATACTCTTAAATGGACTTGAAGACAAAGGCATTTGACCTTGCAGTGGGACTTAAGTAATATCCCTACAGCTCATTTTAAAGTCCGAAACAGGATACTTTGCTATTTCAAGTCTCAGTTAAAAGATAAATTAAATGAAATTATTTTAAAGATTCATAAATAAATAGCACACAGATCTTTAAAGAAATTGTTTTGTTTCCATTTTTTAGATTTGCAACTATTTGCCCCTTAAAGTGAGAGGGTTTTCACTGGCAGAATTAACACACAATAGTTCAAACCTATCCCATGGACTTAGACCAACCAGTGCAATTAATTCTTCATCCTCCCAAGTCCTAATGTTTCTAAGTATAAATTTGGCTGAAATTAAAACTGGGTTTGAGGCTTCATGATAAAAAGTTAAAGATACTAGCTAAGTGGTCAAATATATTTTTGCCTTTTTTTTTGCTAAGGTAGAATTTGAATATTACAGAATTATAAATTTTATTGCTCTTCTACCTGTTTCTGTTTTTATTTTTTTTATTGAGATGAGATTTTTTTCCTCAAAGTTTTAAGCTGACATAGATTTTAAATGTAAGTACTTTTGCTGCAGAACTAACTATAAACTAATTTGGGCAGAGGTTGGGGAAAATGTAAAGTGATAGGTTTCTAAAAAACTAAAAATTAATTGACTTTGAAAGTATATAATGTTACATAAGAAACATTTTTGGCATTGCTTTTACATATGTTATTCTGAAAAATAAATTCAAATAAATTCTTGCAGTCTTAAATACATTCTTTTTTCTAAACAGATTGATGAAAATATGCATCAGTTTAATACTGTCTTGGAATTTATGAGATGGAAGCATAGGTCAAAGCTGTTTGGAGAAAATTGGAAGCACAGTTTTATCTAGCTGCATTTCTGAGGTAAGGAAAAGATTTTGTTTTAATAAAACAATGAAAATTCTCATTTCTTAAACAATTGAAAATTATCACCACTGCAATGTTATTTGAACTTTCTTATTTTTTTATAATACCACAATTTTATATTAGTTTCTTTAATCACCTTTCTCATGATTTTAATGTATTTTCCTCTTTTTATAAATGTTGAACCTCTTCAGGAGTGAAAAGTGTTTATACCTTTAACTTTACTTACAGAAAATAAACATTAAACAGTTTATTTTCTCCTTCCAAGATTGCAAAGCAGAGTTCAGAATGGTAAATTATATTGAAAAATGAATATTTACATGATTCTGAGAGTTTGACAAATTTTAGAACTTGGGATAAGATTTTCAACATGTCAGGATAATAGATCTTTGGAAATAGAATTTGATTTTTAAAATTCGGAAATAGAGTTTAATTTAAAGAAATAGGAGCTGCGATCTTGGCAGAACAAGAGAAAAGAGGCCAGACTAGGACAGTATGTGCAAGGCAATCAAGTTCATTGCCTTAAAATCCATTTAGAGGCTCAGATTGTTAGGTAAAGGTTTGAGTTCTTCAGGTATCTACACTTTAAGAAATAGATAAGGACAGTTTCATGAAGCCGTCTTCTACTTTTACTTCTGGAAAAGTTGACAGTGGGTAAACTTTGCCTACTGTTTCTGCTCACTCACGCTCCAGCGTCCCTGCCGAATTACTGGATCAGCTTCTCTGAAGAATACTTGTGACTCTATAATTCTTTTATTAGGTTGCATATTCTTTGATTGCTGTAATAGTTGTCATTTTTTTCTTGAAATTCTCTGGATTTCCTTGTGCTCTTCTATTCTTCTTTAAATTAATCCTTCACATTGTTTTTCTCTCGCCTGCTACTATTAAAAAATAACCTCAAGGTGTTACCTTTGAAATTCTTCTCTTTTTTAATTTGTCTTTCCTAATCTCATGATTTCCGCAATTACCTCTAAAACTGTCTTTCTCAACTTTCTTTGTCCTGAGCATGGTATTTTCTGTAAGCTTCAGACAAATAATTTCAGCTGTTTGCAAGATGGCTCAGCTGGCACCTTAGACTTCACATTCATTGTCTATACTTAGTTTATAATGAGCTTCACACTTTTTGTTCTAGTGGACCTCTTTGTCAGCCAGGCTCAAAGTTTCAGTGGTGTTGTATCTGATTCCTCATCTTTTGCTTCCTACTCTTCGCTGGAGCCAAGTCCTATGAGTTTTACCTGTACTGTATCACAGGTTTTCATCCCTTCTATTCCCCATTCACCATCGGAGATGAATGTAATAGTAAAGTCTCTCAACAGTATAAATTGAATGAATGACATCTTTGCCTCCATTTGTCCATTATTTTCTCCCTTTAAACATTTTAAACACCTACTCTCAGCACTGTGTTAGGTGCTGAGAAGACAAAATAGTCAATAAATTGGGTTCCTTGCTTTATTCTCAAAGAATAGCCTGTTTAGAGATATGTATGCAAATAGTTACTCAAGTACAATTTGAAAAGTGTTATAATTTAAAGATTATAGTTCTATGGAACTATAGTTGGATAGTTCCATACTGTACACATGTATCATGACATCACTTTGTACCCCTTAGTTATATATGTACTTTTTTTTTTTTTTTTTGCAGTTTGGCCAAGGCCGGGTTTGAACCCGCCACCTTCGGTATATGGGGCTGGCACCTTACTTGCTGAGCCACAGGCGTCGCCCTGTACTTTTTTTTTTAAGTAAAAATATGTATGTACCCGGGTGGCGCCTATGGCTCATCAAGTAGGGCACTGGCTCCACATACCGAAGGTTCAAACCCAGCCTCGGCTGAACTGCAAAACAGAAAATTAGCCGGGCATTGTGGCGGGCGCCTGTAGTCCCAGCTACTCGGGAGGCTGAGGCAAGAGAATCACCTAAGCCCAGGAGTTGGAGGTTGCTGTGAGCTGTGTGACGCCACGGCGCTATACCAAGAGCGATAAAGTGAGACTCTGTCTCTTAAAAAAAAACCAAAAAAACATATGTACCCATGTCAAAAAAAAAAAAAGTTTTGTCAACGGGCTAAGGTGCCAGCCACGTACACCTGAGCTGGTGGGTTCGAATCCAGCCCGGGCTCGCCAAACAACAATGACAGTTGCAACCAAAAAATGGCCGGGCGTTGTGGCGGGCGCCTGTAGTCCCAGCTACTTGGGAGGCGGAGGCAGGAGACTCGCTTGAGCCCAGGAATTGGAGGTTGCTATGAGCTGTGATGCCATGGCACTCTATCCAGGGTGGTAGCTTGTGGATCTTTCTAAAAAAAAAAAAAAAAAAAAAAAAGAATAGAGAAGCAAGAATCCAATGTACTCTATTCTAAATGAAGGCAGCAGATGACCTAATCCAAGGGAGTAGGGAATGAGGGATCAGGGAGAGAAGAGGAGGGAAGAGAATGGGTGTTAGGGCGTATGGCACA
>CAUYON010127781.1:0-12665 GCA_963573935.1 Arctocebus calabarensis | reverse complement strand
ATTCAATACAAATAGCCGGGCGCTGTGGCGGGCGCCTGTAGTCCCAGCTACTAGGGAGGCGGAGGCAAGAGAATCGCTTGAACCCAGGAGCTGGAGGTTGCTGTGAGCAGTGTGACGCCACGGCACTCTACCCAGGGCGATAAAGTGAGACTCTGTCTCTACAAAAAAAAAGAAAATTCAATACATATTTTCTTTCTTTCTTTTTTTTTTTTTTTGAGATAGAGCCTCCAGCTGTCACCCTAGAGAGAGTGCTGTGGCATCGCAGCTCACAGCAACCTCCAATTCCTGGGCTCAAGCGAGTCTCCTGCCTCCGCCTCCCAAGTAGCTGGGACTACAGGCGCCCGCCACAACGCCTGGCCATTTTTTGGTTGCAGCCGTCACTGTTGTTTGGCGGGCCCGGGCTGGATTCGAACCCGCCAGCTCAGGTGTACGTGGTTGGTGCCTTAGCTCGTTGAGCCACAGGCGCCGAGCCAATTTCAAAGAATATTTTAAAAAGAAATCAGAAATACAATATTAAGTGAGGAAAGCAAGTCACAACACTCTCTATACATAGGAATGCAAATAAGGTTTAAAAAAAGGTGAAGGGGGTTCCTCTACGTTCACCCCTGACAGAGTCCTCATGGGGCTCTGTGATTGACAGTTCACCAGAATCACCTGGAGAGGGCAGGGAAGTTTCCCAGGGGAGGCAGTGCAGGCTAGACAAATACATCAGTCACCTGTGCAATTGAGGAAGTTGATCAAGAGGGTGGCATCTGCAATGCTACCATTCCCAAAGACAGTCTAAAGCATGTGCCTCACAGTGACCTACAAAGCAGAATACTAAAAAATAGTTTTTATATGTTTCCCAAATAGAAAATAGGAAAAAATCACAACCCACCAATTTCTTTCTATTTATTGTGCATTTCAGCATCCTGCTTGTTTGTAGCACAGGCTCAGTCCTGCCCTCATTAGCACTCTGTCTTACCTGAAATGGGGTAGGGGTCGGACCAGTCAGGAGAGTCTCGAGGCTCTCAGACCAGAGCTCAGTACAAACCCCAGAGGGCAAAGCCAGGAGAGGGAGCCCAGAGCTCAGGGGGCCCTTTGTCTGAGAAGGCCCCAAGGAAACTGAGGGATTCCCTGAAGTGACTGATTGCTTCCATTTTGCAGGGTAGGCAATTTTTAATCCCAAGCCCTATTTGGGATTCTGGGGTGCTGGAAGTGCTTAAGTGAGCTGGCCCAGCACAGAAGATGCAAGGGAAAGCCTGGCGCGTGTATGGGGACTAAGGGGGAATCATTGACCCCTTTATCTGAAAGATTGACCCCAACGACAAACTTGTGTCCCAAGCACAGAGGGTACTAGGCTTTGTACCAGGAGTTTCCGGTTAGGGTCTCATCTAACCCCCAAAGCACTTCTAGGAGGTTGAAATCATTTTCCTCCTTCACAAAAAAGGGAATTGAGTCTCTAAAGCTAAGGGAAGGGAGGACATCAGCATTTATTAGGCACCTCCCCTATGCCAGGTTTTACAGTCTTAGTATACATAGTTTTGACAACAACCTACTTTGTTTTCTTTGCATTGTTTACTTTACAGATGAGGGGCACAGAGAAAATGAATATCTTATACACGATGAACGGGGAAGGCTGAGATTCAGGTTTCAGTCCACCGGGCCTCAAAAGCCCATGTTCCTTCAGCCTCACCCTTCTCCCTCACTGATCGTTAAATATTCATTCAACTAGCAGAATAATAAAATAATAATGCCCTGCTAACACCAGGTACTTCCTATATGCTAATCCCCACATGGTACCATCTCATTTAATCCTCATAGTAGCCCTGTGGAGTAAATTCTGTTACGTTCATTCCCCTATTACATATGAAGAAACTGCAGTGCACAGGGATGCAGTGCCCACACTGACGGGGTCTCTCACATGTCAGGCCCCCACCATCTCACCCCCCCTGCCACCTGTGCAAAGGTTGGATAAATCCAAGCTCTCCAGACCCAGCCTGATGTTCTTCCCTCTCTGAGATCCCCAAGACCTTCAAAGCTAATGGGCCATGGTGGTGGGAGACATTGCCCAACAAAGCAATTGTCCTACAATGTCAGGGATGCTGCCAGCTGGGTACAGTCACTATGACCTAAACAGAGGTGGTGGCTGACTGACGTCCTTTTCCACGCCTGTGAGTTCCTTAGGGCTGGTGTAACAAAGTATCTACCACTAACTTGGCCTAAAATGACATAAATTTATTTTCTCATGGTTCCCTCCACAGGCTCTAGGGGAGCATCCTTCCTTTCCTCTTCCAGTTTCTGGCGGCTCCTGGTTTTCCTTGGCTTGTGGCAGCATCACTCCAATCTCTGCCTCCATCTTCCCAGGCCTCCTTTTTCACATGTCTGTGCATCCAAATCCCTCTCTCCTTTTTTCCATAAAGCAACCAGTGTTTTTCAACCTTTTTTTTTTTATCTCACCGCACATTTGAACCTATAGTTAAAATTCTACGGAACACTTAAATTATGTTAAAAAAAAAAGAGGCTTGGTGCCTGTAGCTCAGCAGCTAGGGTGCCAGCCACATATACCAGAGCTGATGGGTTTGAACCCAGCCTGGGCCTGCCAAACAACAATGACAACTAGCCAGGTGTTGTGATGGGCACCTGTCATCCTAGCTACTTGGGAGGCTGAGGCAAGAGAATCACTTACGTCCAAGAGTTTGAGGTTGCTGTGAGCTGTGACACCACTGCCCTCTACCAAGGGTGATATAATAAGAAGTAAAAAAAAGTAAAAAAAAAAAAAAGAATACACAGGCTCAGCACCTGTGTCTCAACAGGCTAAGGCACCAGCCACGTACACCTGAGCTGGTGGGTTCGAATCCAGCCAGGACCCGCCAAACAACAATGACGGCTGCAACCAAAAAAAAAAAAAAAAAAATGGCCGGACATTGCAGCAGGCACCTGTAGGCCAGGCCCAGCTACTTGGGAGGTGGAGGCAAGAGACTCACTTGAGCCCAGGAATTGGAGGTTGCTGTGAGCTGTGATGCTACAGCACTCTATCCAGGGTGACAGCTTGAGGCTCTGTCTCAAAAAAAAAAAAAAAAAAAAGGAATATACTTACTGTGCTTTGAACTTCTTTTGAACATAATTTAATTAACAGTCTTTTAAAAAAATTCGTGGCATACTTAAGATCCTCCCACAGCACACGGTGCCATGGCACACTGGTTGAAAATCACTGCTATAAAGGCAGCAGTTATTAGATTTAGGGCAAACCAGGATGAACGACGTTCTTGCTTATCCTTGACTTCCTTAGAGCAATGCTTTACCTTTGCAAAGTCCTCTCCACTGATGAGACGCTGAGACCAGACCTGGCAGCCCTGTCCTTTCCATCCAGAATCTCCGTCACCTCAGATTCTCCAACAGGCTGTCCCTGCAGCCCCAACCCTCCTGTTGGTGATGCCTCACAGCCATCCAGCCCTGCATACTGCTGGGGGAAGAGACACAACCAAAGGCCCCTAAGGGGCACTTTCTGCCCCCACTGCTGTGCTGGACCTCAGCAAAGCCTTGTCCCTGGCTGCTGCCTCATGGCGTCTACTAGGCTTTTCTGGTCCTGCCCTAACTTGTCAAACCCAGCATACAGCGTCTGCAATAACAATTCCAATTGTCTAGAGAACGTTTTCTAAGCATGGGGAGCTTTATTATCTTGTTTAAGATCCCTGCAACTGGACAAGGTAGGTTTGATTGCAATCCTCTTTTTCTCAAATGAGCAAACGGAGGCATTAAGCCATTAGCTTGCTGAGGTCCCACAGCCAAGAGCAGAGATGGAGTCTGAATGCTATCTTGGTTTGTTCAGTGTTGCTGTAACAGAATACCCCAGGCTGGATGATTTATAAAGAAAGAGGTTTAACTCACGCTTCTGCAGACTGGGAAGTTGAAGCAGCACAGTGCTGTCATCTGCTCAACTTCTGGTGTGGGCTTTGGGCTGCATCACAACACGGCAGACAAAGTCAAAAGGTGAAGTAGAGTTGTGCAGAGAGGCAAAACCCCAGGGGGATCCTGGCTTTGTAAGGAACCATGCTTATGGGAACTGATGCCAGCTCACTGGAGTGAGAACTCACTTACCATCACCAGAACAGCACCAAGACATTCATGAGGGATCTGCCCTGTGACCCAGACCCCTCCCGGCAGGCCTCACCTCCCAACACCACTGCACTGAGGATCAAATTTCTTTTCTTTTCTTTTTTTTTTTTTGAGACAGAGCCTCAAGCTATCACCCTGGACAGAGTGCTGTGGCATCACAGCTCACAGCAACCCCCAATTCCTGGGCTCAAGCGAGTCTCTTGCCTCCGCCTCCCAAATAGCTGGGACTACAGGCGCCCGCCACAGCGCCCGACCATTTTT
The DNA here is from genome assembly GCA_963573935.1 of Arctocebus calabarensis. Taxonomy (NCBI): domain Eukaryota; kingdom Metazoa; phylum Chordata; class Mammalia; order Primates; family Lorisidae; genus Arctocebus; species Arctocebus calabarensis. Next base: position 8,306 of record CAUYON010127781.1, on the reverse strand, counting down.
TGGTTGCAGCTGTTGTTTGGTGGGCCCGGGCTGGATTTGAACCTGCCAGCTCAGGTGTACGTGGCTGGCGCCTTAGCCCGTTGAGCCACAGGCGCCGAGCCGAGGATCAAATTTCAATGTGAGTTTTGGTGAGAATAAAACAGACCATATCCAAACCACAGCAAATAATCAGATGCCAGAGCCTAAAAGCTTCAGCACTACCCTGTACAGTCTGGGCCCCTGCCCCGCAAAGTGTGGTCCAGGGACAGCAGCATGAGCACCAGAGAAGCTCCACCTGGTTCATTTGCACATTTGAGAAGCACTGGGAACCTTGTTAAGTTTCAGATCCTGATTCTCTGTGAGTCTGGAGTGGAGGCCGAGATTCTGTGCTACTAACCTTGACAATGACATTGCTGATCCACAGATTGTACTTGAAGGGGAAAGGGGCCCAGCACATCTGTTCTTTCCCCCTCCACTTTGATGTAGCGTGCCCCCTTCCTTCTGAACTGCAGGACAGAGTTCAAACTTTCTGGCCTGTGCTCCACATCCTCTCACTCACCCCTACCCAGCTACTGCAATGAGACTCTCCTCTCTTCAGGCTGAGACCCTCTCTGCTGCCTCTTTTACCCACTCTCACTGACAACTTCTCAAAAAGCATTTTCTGCTTCCTTTTCCTCACCATTTTCCTCCCACACAGCTCTAGCAATCTATTAATTAGCTTTTGCCTTAGACCTTAGTCTCTCTCTCTCCCCAAGACAGATTTTCAAGCATAAGCAACAACCTCCTAACAATTCTTTTTATTGGTCTTTTCTTAGACCTCTCACTCCTTGATCTTTTGTCTCATTTAATGCTGTTGGCCAAACTCCATACAGTTCAGCATAAAATTTTTGCCCTGGCTCGTCCTGATTTCTTCCCCTTTCTCAAGCATGCCCCTTTATTCTTATTCTACTCCTAAAATGGTAAGTCTACCTCCAAGTTCAGATGACATACAAAACTAAATCTCCAGCCTCACTTCTCTGGTAAACCAGCTCTCCTAAAATGAAAGTCCCAATGTATAACCTTTGCCATTGTCCATGATATAAATTTCCACCATGGGTTATTTCAGGCTTCTAACATGACATTACTGAACTTGAAGTTGGGAAGAGATACACAGATTCAACTTTCCTGAGTCATGATAAGTCATATTCAGCACACCACTGCCTGACCTCCAAACATCTATCAGCTATTGTCCCAATCATTCACTCTTAAATCTTAGAAGCATCCTCGACATTGTCCTCTCCTGTTCATTCTCACATCTAGTAAATCAGCAAATGTGATGATTTTAAAGCTCAGCCCTAAAATTCTTTGAAGGTAAAACATGATAAATTAATGAAGAAAAAACAATAAATGGCAAATGGAAAAAAGTAGCAAGATGGTAGGGATTTAAACCTAATGATGTTGATAATTACATGAATTGTAAATGGTCCAAACACTCCAATTAAAAGGCAGAGACTCAGCTTTTTCCCATATTGGGGGTAGAAAAAGCAAGATCCAACTTTTTATTGTGTATTAAGAAACACATCTTAAATATTAAGACATAAATAAGTCAAAAGTAAAAAAACACAAAAAGATATAACATAAATTAGAAATCTGGCTATATAAATCTCAAACAAAGGTAACTTTCAGGTCAAGGAATATTATAAGAGATAAAGAAGGATATTTCTTAATGATGTAAGGTTAGATTCATGCATACATCTATAATGTATCAAAAAATTAGGCTCAGCGCCTGTGGCTCAACGGGCTAAGGTGCCAGCCACGTACACCTGAGCTGGCAGGTTTGAATCCAGCCCGGACCCACCAAACAACAATGACAGTTGCAACCAAAAAAGGGCCGGGCGTTGTGGCAGGCGCCTGTAGTCCCAGCTACTTGGGAGGTGGAGGCAGGAGACTCGCTTGAGCCAGGGAATTAGAGGTTGCTGTGAGCTGTGATGCCATAGCACTCTATCCAGGGTGACAGCTTGAGGCTCTGTCTCAAAAAAAAAAAATAAATTAAATTAAAATAAAACTTTAAGAAGACATGTCAATCATATATGTGTGTGCAAATAATGGAAGCTTCAAAATATATAAAGTGTCAATTAAATTAGAAAAAATAAAATAATTATGATTCATATACTAAAAGCTTTAATGGAAAAGGTAGACAACTTGAATGAACAAATAGGGAACTTCAGCATAGACAGAGACACCTAGAAAAAATCAAATGGAACTGTTAAGAAAGAAAACCCTAGGATGGTGCCTGTGGCTCAGTGAGTAGGGCACTGACCCCATACGCCAAGGGTGGCAGGTTTGAACCCAAGCCCGGCCAAGCTGCAGTAAAAAAATAGCCAGCCATTGTGGTGGGTGCCTGTGGTCCCAGCTGCTCGGGAGGCTGAGGCAAGAGAATTGCCTAAGCCCAAGAGCTGGAGGTTGCTATGAGCTGTGATGTCAAGGCACTCTACCAAGGGTGACAAAGTGAGACTCTGTCTCTAAAAAACAAAAAGAAAGAAAGAAAAGCCTTGTAACAGAGATGAAAGACTACCTTTAACAGGTTCATTAGTAGATTCAACAGAGCTCAGAAAAGTTTCAATTAAATTTGAAGATAGGCCTAAGTAAATTACCCAAACTGAAACACAAAGAGAAATGAAAGGGAAAAAATACAGGATAAAGTATTCAAAGGCTCTATCTTTGAATCTCAGTAACTCTTGAATTGTGATACTGAATCACAGTATCAAATGGTCTAACAAATATGTAACTGAACTCCCAAAAGGAGAAAAGAAATAATTGAAGACATAATGGCCAAGAATTATCCAAAAATAATAAATGATATCAAAACACAGATCTGGCTCGGCGCCTATGGCTCAACAGGCTAAGGCGCCAGCCACGTACACCTGAGCTGGTGGGTTCAAATCCAGCCCAGGCTCGCCAAACAACAATGATGACTGCAACCAAAAAAGGGCCGGGCATTGTGGCGGGCACCTGTAGTCCCAGCTACTAGGGAGGCAGAGGCAGGAGACTCACTTGAGCCCAGGAATTGGAGGTTGCTGTGAGCTGTGATGCCATAGTACTCTATCCAGGGTGACAGCTTGAGGCTCTGTCTCAAAAAAAAACACAGATCCAAGAAACTCAGGCAGTTTTTCCATACAGAATAGCAAAAAACAAACAAAAAAACACACACGTACACATCATATCCAAACAACTAAAACCTAAGGTTAAAGAGAATCATTTTCAAAGTAGACAAAGGGGAAGACAAGACATTGTATGGTTCTTCAATGAATCAAGACAATCACAGCCACTTTCTCATCAAAAACTATATAAGCAGGCAGCACCTGTGGCTCAGTGGGTAGGCTACCGGCCCCATATACCAAGGGTGGAGAGTTCAAACCCAGCCTCAGCCAAACTGCAACAAAAAAATAGCCAGGTACTGTGGTGGGTGCCTGTAGTCCCAGCTACTCAGGAGGCTGAGGCAAGAGAATCGCCTGAGCCCAGGAGTTGGAGGTTGCTGTGAGCTGTGATGTCTCAGCACTCTACCAAGGGCGATAAAGTGAGGCTCTGTCACTACAAAAAAAAAAAAAAAAAAACTATATAAGCCAGAAGACAGTGTAGGGACATCTTTAAAGTGCTTTAAGAATAAGGAAAAACAAGAACAAACCAAAAACTATCAACCCAGAATTTTTTACTCAGCAAAAACTTTCAAAAATGATGAAATAAAATCCTTTTCAAGCAAACAAAATAAAGTGTCAATTGACAGAATTTACAGGAGAAACAAAGAAATTTTCAAAGATACCTAGAGATCTTAAACCTTTTTTCTCAGAACTGATAAAGCAAATAGACAGCAAATCACTAAATATATAGAAGACGTGAATAACACTGTCAACCAAATTTACCTAATTGACATTAATAGAACACTCCACTCAGCATCAGGAGAATACACATTCTTTTCAAATGTACATGGATCATTCAAGATAGACTGTTTGCTATACCATGAAACAATTATTGATACATACAAAGGGTAGAGATCATAGACTATAGTGCTAATGCTAACCATGAAAGAATTAAATAGGCTCCTTGCCCATGGCCCAGTGGTTACAGTGTCAGCCACTTACACCGAAATTAGCCGGTTCCAACCTGGCCTCAGTCCAGGTAACCTATAATGACAACTGCAACCAAAAAATAGACGGGCATTGTGGGGGGCGCCTATAGTCCCAGCTACTTGGGAGGCTGAGGCAAGAGAATCACTTGAGCCCAAGAGTTTGAGGTTGCTGTAAACTGTGACACTGCAGCACTCTACCGAGGGCAACAAAGTGAGACTCTGACTCAAAAAAAAGAAAGGCAAATTAAACCCAAAGAAAGAAGAAGGGAGGAAATAATGAAAATAAGAGCAGAAAGCAAAGAAATAAAATGAAGGATTGAAAAATTCAGTGGAACCAAAAGCTATTTCTTAGAAAATATCAATCAAATAAGAAACTAGCTAGACTAGGCAAGGAAAACAGAGAACGAACATGTAAATTGTCATTATATGAAATGAAAGAGGTACAACATTACAAATGAAATGATAATGAAAGGATAATAAGTAAATATCATGAACAACTTTATGCCAATAAATTTAACATAAATAAAATGGACAAATTACTTGAATGACAAAAATTACTAAATCTGACCCAATAAAAAGCAGAAAACCAGAAATAGCCCTCATCTATTAAAGAAATTGAATTTGTAATTTAAAAACTTCCTGGAAGAAAACTCCTAGTGAAGGCCGGCACAGTGGCTCACAGCTGCAATCCTAGCACTCTGGGAGGCCGAGGTGGGTGGATTGCCTGAGTTCACGGGTTTGAGACCAGCCTGAGCAAGAGCAAGACCCGTCTCTAAAAATAGCCAGGTGCTGTGGCGGGCACCTGTAGTCCCAGCTACTTGGGAGGCTGAGGCAAGAGAATCACTTGAACTCAAGAGTTTGAGGTTGCTGTGAGCTGTGACACCAAGGCACTCTAGCAAGGGTGACAAAGTGAGACATAAAAAAAAAAAAAACTCCAGCTAGCTACACTGGCAAATTTAATCAAATATTTAAGAAGCTATATAATGCTAATTTTTTAATGAATTATTTCAGAAAACAGAGAAGAGACTGCTTTACAATTCTGTGAAGTCCACATAACCTGATACCAAAACCAAACAGACATTATAAGAAAAGAAAATTATAGACCAATATTTCTCATGAACATGGATGTAAAATTCCTTGACAAAGTACTAGCAATATGAACCTAGCAATAATTAAAATAGATAGTTTCCTGGGGTTCCTCCCAGGAAAACTAGGATAGCTGACCATTTAAACATTAACCACCGTTGGCCAGATACATGCCTGTAAATATAAAACTCTGGGAGGCTGAGGCTTGGGCAGGAGTTCAAGACAAGCCTGAGCATGAATGAGACCCTATCTACACTAAAAATAGAAAAATCAGTCAGGAGTTGTGTTTGGCACCTGTAGTCCCAGCTACTGGGGAGGCTGAAGCAGGAGGATTTCTTAAGCCCAGGAATTTGAGGTTGCGTGAGCTAGGCTCATGCCATGGCACAGTAGCCTGGGCAACAGAATGAGACTCCATCTCAAAAAAAAAAAAAATCAAATTATATTACTATAATATAATTCATCATATTAATAAATAAAGGGAAAAAACCATATAATCAATTTGAAAAATATAAAAAAAGGACTTGATAAAGTATACTCACATTCATGACTAAAAACTCTCAGGAAGCTAGAAATTGAGTATCTGCAAAAAACCACCAGAATCAAACTTTATGACGAATGAACACTTTACATCTAAAGTGAGAAGGATACCTAATCTCATTAGTTTTATTTCACATTTTATAGCACATCCTGATTTGTGCAGAAAATGATTTTGTACATAGAAAAACCTTCATGAAACTATTTAGAATACATAATAGAAATAGTAAGTGAAGGGTAGCACCTGTGGCTCAAAGGAGTAGGGAGCTGGCCCCATATGCCAGAGGTGGCAGGTTCAAACCCAGCCCCAACCAAAAAAAAAAAAAAAAAAAAAACTGCCAAAAAAGAAAAAAAGAAAGAAATAGTAAGTGAATTTAGTAAGGTTATATGGTACAAGATCAAAATAAATCAATTATATATCCATATACTAACAAGAAACAACTGAAAAGTAACATTTTAAATATGACTTATAACAGCATCAACACCCACTATATGCTTAAGGATACATTTAACAAAATATATCCAAAATTTGCACACTGAAGATGAAGAACATTATTGAGAAATTAAGGAAGAACTAATCGAATTGTAAGATATTGTGTTCATGAGTTACATGTGTTGCTAAGATGTTAGTTTTGCTCAAATTAATCTATTCAACTCAGTTCCAGTCAAAATCCCAGAAATTTTTTTTGTATGAAATGACAGGGTAGTATAAAATGTATATGGAAATGCAAAAGACTAAACTAACCAAAAAAATTTTTTGAAAGAATAAAGCTGGGCTTGGCACCCATAGCATAGTGGTTGTGGTGGGTGCCTGTAGTCCCAGCTTCTTAGGAGGCTGAGTCAAGAGAATTGCTTAAGCCCAAGAGTTTGAGGTTGCTGTGAGCTGTGCTGCCACAGCACTCTACTGAGGGTGACATAGTGAGACTCTGTCTCAAAAAAAAAAAAAAGAATAAAGTTGGATGACTTACACTAATTCACTAATTTCAAAACTTATAAAGCTAGTTATCGAGACAGTGTGGACATGGCATAAATTTAGGCAGATAGGCTGGCGCCTGTGGCTCAATGGGCTAAGGCGCCAGCCACGTACACCTGAGCTTGCGGGTTCGCGAATCCAGCCCGGCCCGCCAAACAACAATGACGGCTGCAACCAAAAAATGGCCGGGCGTTGTGGCGGGCGCCTGTGGTCCCAGCTACTCGGGAGGCAGAGGCAAGAGACTCGCTTGAGCCCAGGAATTGGAGGTTGCTATGAGCTGGTAATACCACAGCACTCTATCCAGGGTGACAGCTTGAGGCTCTGTCTCCACAAAAAAAAAAAAAAAAAAAAATTTAGGCAGATAAACATATAAATGGAACAGACTAGAAAATCCACAAATAGACCCCCACATACACACATATATAGTCAATTGACTTTTAATGAACGTGCTAAAATAATTTAAGAGAAAAAACAGCCTTTTCAAAATGGTCCGAGAAAAACTAGACATTCATATGGGGAAAAAGTGAACCTTGAATCTTACCTTACGCCATAGACAAAAATTAATCCAACGTTGAGCACAGTGCTAAACTTTGCAAAAACTAAAAACACAATAAAATTGGAAAAAAATATTTTTGATCTTGACATAGGCCAAAATATTTTTATTAAAGGATTCCAAAAGCACTGTCAAAGGAGAAAAAAGGGCCAGGCACTGTGACTCTCCCCTATAAACCCAAAGCTTTGGGAGGCCAAGGCAGGAGGATTGCTTGAAGCCAGGAATTCAAGAACAGCCTGAGTAAACCCTGTCTCTACAAAAAATAGAAAAATTAGCCAGATGTGGTGGTGCATGCCTGTAGCCCCAGCTTCTTGGGAGCCTGAGGCAAGAAGATCACTTGAGCCCAGGAGCTTCAAGTTGCAGTGGGCTGTGATGATGCCACTGCCTTGTAGCCTGGGCAACAGACTGAGACCCTTTCTCAAAAGAAAAACGGTTGTGGAAATAGGTGGATAAAACAGACTTCATCAAAATTAAAAATATTCACTTTTCAAAGGTACCATTAAAGAATTGAAAAAGAAAGACACAGACTGGTAGAAAACGTTCAAAATAAAAATATCTGGCTCAGCGCCTGATAAATATCTTAAGCTCAAGCGGCTAGGGCGCCAGCCACATACCCCAGAGCTGGCAGGTTCGAATCCAACCCCGGCCTGCCAAGCAATACTGACAATTGCAACCAAAAAATAGCCGGGAGTTATGGCAGGTACCTGGAATCCCAGCTACTTGGGAAGCTGAGGCAAGAGAATCGCTTAAGCCCAAGAGTTGGAAGTTGCTGTGAGCTGTGACACCACCGCACTCTACCCAGGGCAACAGCTTGAGACTCTGTGTCAAAAAATAAATAAATCAATAAAAATATCTAACAAAAGACCTGGACCAACATATACAAAGAATGCTTTTTGGGGGGGGGGGGAGACAGAGCCTCAAGCTGTCACCCTGGATAGCGTGCGATGGCATCACAGCTCACAGCAACCTCCAATTCCTGGGCTCAAGCGAGTCTCTTGCCTCCACCTCCCAAGTAGCTGGGACTACAGGTGCCCACCACAACACCTGGCCATTTTTTGGTTGCAGCCGTCATTGTT
>CAUYON010127780.1:0-21110 GCA_963573935.1 Arctocebus calabarensis | reverse complement strand
TGTCTTACCAGTTGCCCATCCACTCCAATAGTTCACACGGGGAAAGATCCAGAGCTCCCACCCTCTCACCTGCTGACCTGGGAGAGATGGGCTATAGGACCGTCTCCGCTGCCATCTTCCTCTCCTCCCCCATACTACAATTTCTCTCTCCATCTTTTAATTTGAGTATTTAGTCCATTTACATTTAGTATAATTTTTGATATGGTTAGATTTTTGTCTTCCATTTTGCTACTTGTTTTCTGTGTTTCTCGTGTCTTTTTCATATTTCTGTGATCATCTTCTACTTCTTTGTGTACTGTTAAACAAATATTTTTTAGTGTATGGTATTAATTCCTCTGTTGATTTCTTAACTTGTATATTTTGAGATTATGTCAGGAATTTAAATATATATCTTAAGATATCACAGTCTACCTCAGGTTAATATTGATTTTTCCAGTAAAATATGTGTATGTCAATTTCATTCCTCCACCGTTTATGCTATTTTCTTTCTTAACTTTTCTTTCTGGTGTTCCATCATTTACTCCAATCAAAACCACATACTCAAGCTAGCAGAACTGTAGATTTTTCTCTTTGTTTCTTACCAGGTCTGCTACTTTCATTGTCAATGCCTCTGGCAGGACTTTTCACTTTCCGCCCCAAATCAAAACCTTTCCCTATGGCAGCAAGCCTGCTGGTTTTAATGAACCCTCCCTGGTAAAACTTTCATTCTCATTTTCCATATGTTGTTTGCTTTTAGTTAATTTTTTTGAACAAAAGACAGCGCTCCTATGGCTAATTTTGACCTTGCTAGTTTTATACTTCTCTGTGGAGAAAATTTCCCAAATTCATCACATTGTTATAGCTGGAAGTCTTTTTTTTTTCTTTTTAATTTTTTTGTAGAGGCCAAGTTCACTTTATCGCCCTCCGTAGAGTGCCATGGCATCACGCACCTCACAGCAAACTCCAGCTCCTGGGCTTAGGTGATTCTCTAGCTTCAGCCTCCTGAGTAGCTGGGACTACAGGCACCCGCCACAACGCCCGGCTGTTTTTTTGTTTTGCAGTTCAGCTGAGGCCAGGTTTGAAGCCCCCACCTTTGGTATATGGGACTGGCGCCCTACTCGATGAGCCACAGGTGCCGCCCAGGTGGAAGTCTTGATCCTGTAATTTTCTAAAGGTTGGTTAGACTGTTCCTCTTTACCTTACTAAGTAAGATAATTTGCTCAAATATTGTGAGACTTTATTTTTTCTAATGCAAGTACCCATTGGGATGCATTTTCTCTTATTTTCATTACAAAAAATTACAAAAGATGGCTAACATGTAGAGAGTAGTTGTAAATATTTTGTAAAATTTTACAATGAATATCTTGCAAATAAAGGTACAAAAAAGCTATAATTTCTCTATGGTGACTTTTGGGGCAACTTTTGGGATGCTCTCTATATCCTTTTGAATATTATTTCGCTTTTTGTTTTTAAAAAGGAAAGTGTGTTTAAATTTCCCATTGTGATTTCTCCTAATATTTCTGTCAGTTTTTATAGTAAACGTTACAAGATCATGTTGTTATGTCTACATGAGTAAACTGAATATTTTCTTATTATGTAGCAACTGTATTTGCTTCTGGTATTGTGTTTGGCTTTAAACTTTACTTTTTGTGCTACTGGTATAATTTTACCCCCTTTTTGGTTAATATTTGCGTATTTGCTTAGCATATTATTGTGAGTTTTCTATTTGTCCTGTTTCTTCTTTCTTTTTAGATTTTTGGGGATTGTGTTTTATTTTCTTTTTTCTTACTCTGTATAGTCTTTCTTTACTATTTTGAGTTTGTGGACTGTAGGCATATGATGTTAGCAGTTATGCTAATAAGTTAAATGTACATATGTATCATACTCAGTCAAAAATTAATAAACATTGTTTCTGTCATCCTAGATAACATCAGGGCTGTAGATCATTCTAATGCTCTTAATACCTGCCCACAACCTCACATGTGTCTAGAATCCATTAAATGTAAGATTTAAATTTTGTATTATGTTTTACTCCTAAAAAATGTTAAAAGGATGTAGAATTTAAATATTCTCACTTCTTTTCAACTGGTTTTCAACAATTGAAATACAAATAGTGATCTTTCAATGAGAATGAGGAGAAATCCATCCTGATTTCCCCACTGGTATCATGCAACTCCAGGGGAAAACAGTGTACCTCTGTTCAATTTCTAATTTTGTAGAGTCACTTGCCTTCCCCATTTGTTTCTTCCTATTATACCTTATCTGTGTCTGTATACTGTCTCTTCTGGTGAACTATCTTTATCCTCTTCATTTTTCATGGTAAAGCTTTGTATAAAAGGATTTTGAGTGGTTTTCTATAAAGTAAATTAGATTTCTTGAGATCTGAAACTTGTTTCAAAGTGCTCGTTACACAACACAGATGTAGCCTCTATCACAAGAATGATGATAATAATTTCACTTTTTGTTTTTTTTCCCCTCTGAAGTGTTCCACAAACTAATTATTTCAAGTTAGTTGGCATATCTAGGTCTCCTTAATGGAATGAAATGTAAATATGATGTTGAAATGCATGCTTAAACAAAGACTTGATTTCCAACTTACTGCTCCCCCAAAGTTTGCTAGTGTTTACTATTGATTCCAGTTTTCATCTACATCTACTACACCTTGTCTTTCCATCACGTGGGCCCTCCTTGCTCATGAATTCTCCCTCCAAATGCTTCAATAAAAAGCATCACAATTTGAGAAATGATGCTAAATATCAAAGATTTTCACCCACATAAACAAACCATGTATTTGTCCAGCTGCCACCAATGATACTTCTAAATGCCAATCAAGACATGTGAAAGCAAAGTAGATGGCATTTTCCTGGAACTCATAATGGTAAGTTAAAGCATATTATTGTTATTCACAGGTATTTACATACAAAGAAAAAAGTGCTTAGAAAAGCAAGCTGTGCTTCTAATCCAGCTTTTGTAGTTAATACTGTATACAAAATAAGGAGATGGAGGCCCCCTAAAATATCTTTGGAGAATTACTTTAGAATTTGTGAATTTTTAAAAAGACACAATGTGCAGGTTCTCATATTAAGTTATAGTTCAAGAGATCATTGTTTGATCTAATTTGAAAGTAGGATCTATAATTGGGAGAGATCTGAACACCATCCCAATCACTTTTTCTCCTTTTCTACCTTCTACTTAATACTTTTAAAAACTCCCCTCACCTAAACATTTGGATTGATTGAATCTGGTTACTGCAAGAGCAGAGCAACATGCCACATGCATTCAGCACCAGGTCAGTATGTGTATGGCCAGTGGTGTGGCTAGAAAGCCACATGTGCTTTTAGAAACCTTTGGCATCATCAGAAATTAATAATGGCAAATATTTAGATGGAGCTTACTGTGTGGGAGGCACTAAGCTAGGTATTTTATATATGTAAATTTATTCTATATTTAGTACAACTCTGTATTGCTGATGTGGAAATCAATTTGCAAAGAAATCATGTTACTTGCCTATAGTTATTCAATAGCAGATCCAGGATTTGAACCAGGTGATATGGCTCTTAAAGTTCAGTCTCTTACCCTTTGTTTACAAAATCCTTACACTGACTAAGGACTTTTTAAATTATTTATGGATGGAGCCATAGTGTGTCCCTTTCTGAGAATTTGGCAGTACCCAAAATTTGGCTACCCCAAATCAGGCTCTCATTATTCCATCCCATACTCAAGTATATTCTCTTGCCCACATCCACCCTTTTAGTCCCTGAATTCTATGGGCACTTTCTACATTCAGTTAATATTGGTGGAATGGAATCTATTTGACTACTCTCTGTATTTTGGCTTAACATGGACCTATTTTGCTTCTTAGAGTGTAGGCATTTAGAAACTAGAGACTATGTGTTATGTTTTTATATTGTGACCAATCCACAGCACAGTCCTATGCTAAGGAAGTATTTATAAGAAATATAGATAGATAAATGGGAGAATGGTTATTGGAGATCATGGATACAGAGCTTGTTTGAATGCTTAGGAGAGAGCCTAAGTAGGATGTTGGATAGACAAGAGGAAAAGAACAAAAATGTAAAACTACTAGCCTCCAAGTGGCAGCATTCCAGACCAGAAGAATGGTAGGATGAGCTTACTTGGGAGAAAATTCTAATTGAGAGAGAGGCAAAGATACACTTGGTCAAAGAAATCCTCTGTGATTGTATTTGCTTTTCTGTATATGCTATACCTACATATATACTCATCCCTGCAATAAAGACTTTTTTTTATGCTCAGAAAGACCAACCTGACAATATATTTCTGTCATGAAGAATCTCATGAAGATGAGTAGAAGGATCCATAAAGGGATGACTCTAATTCCAAGGTCAAAGTTAGAGGGAAAACCCAAAACTCTTTGAAATAGCATCCAGGTTAGGCAATTTGTTGAGCATACCCTCAACTACTTTGTTCCCAGAGAATCACTCTAGTGAGCCTGAAGTTATGTAGCCTGGAGAGTGTCCAGGATTAGCAGATAGAAGAAGTCATTATATTAGTATTTTTGTCTCTGTAGTAGGTTAGGTCCAGAAGCTTAGTTAAGAAAGATTAAAAATTTGAAAGCATCTAAAAGGTCCAAGTCATACTTAGGGGAATGATGAAAACATGTGCAAAAGAAAGCTATGAGATTTTGCAGAGATTTGAGTTTGATGCATATTACTGTGCCATTGATTTTTAATAGTATACTTAAATAAATCCAATTGAATGAAACATCTGTTTTACGTTGTAAATCTAATATTCTACTGTGAGTCACATTTGCAGGCAGTATTGAAGAATTGGCTTTTTCTCTGATAATGCTGTGTATTTCTCTCTTGCCAGACTTTCTGTTTAATTTTACTGTTGTACTCTCTAAACTGTGAAGTAAGCACTTTTAATCAAGCCTCCCTCCCACCCAATCTTCTGGAAGACTGGTGTTCCAAGATAACCACAATTAATTTAGTGATTTCCTTCATAGTCTAATTAGCAGCTGTTAGCAGATTAATCTGAAATTACCTGGAAAGAGTTTATAGAATAGTTTTTATAAACATAAACTTTCAGCAAAGTGAAATTGTTCTTTGAATTATTTTTAGATCACATATCATGTAAAGCTTCTATTACAATTAATTGCAACTCCTACAAAGTTGCTTATAATTGCTCAAGATCTAATGTTAGGTTGTTTTCTTTATAAGACTTTTCATTAAAATAGTTGCCTAAAACTAGCTTATTGCAGCCTTAATCACTGACCATGTATTTTCTTGCCCATTTGGCAGATATATGTCACTTTGTATTTGGATGCCTTCGGCTGTCATTGCTCTACGACTTGGCTTTAAAGTCATTTAAATAATTCCCTTCTTTGTCTCCATAGACACTGCACATTTTCTGATGCCACATGTTTTCCTAGATAGATTTTTTAAAGAGAATTCATGCACTAATCTTCTGAGTATTGTGGTCCAGTTTTTCTCATTGGCATTTTGGTGGATGCAGCCATCTCTTGGGAGTTTGTTAAAATGAAAGTATGATGTTAGCTCCTTAGAAAGTGATGAACTCTTGCTACACTGATAAAATGATATCTTCAGACTTTAAAAATGGTACTGTACCGAGGAAACAACTCTACTAAAGGGCCAGCTCATCTCACCAGTGGGCATCTTCTTCTCATGGTTTGTTGATGCTGTGGGGGTATGATTTGCTTCCCTCAACACACCTGGGGAGTCTTAATTAGTTCTCTCTTCCTAATCAGTCAGATAAAGGAACAGAGATAATCTTCTTGTTTGGCACCTCTTTTCTTGAGAAAAACAGAGTGGATCTCAGTCCAAGTCCAGCTTCATGGAATAATTTCACCATCCTATACATGGCTTAACGTTTTCTGCTTGTTCTTTCCATTCTTAACTTTCAGAGGTGATTAAAATATGGCATTGGTCTATATTTTACCCTGCAAGTATATGCTAGGTGTTACCAGATACTACCTGAATAGTACATGTATTATGAAGGAGACATGTGAATTACCTCTAATAATTTTTTATATACAGAAGGACACATATGTAATTATCACTTCAGGAAATACTTAACACTCACTCATTAGTCATTCACCATGCCTAAATATAGATCCTGTCTTCATGAAGTCTTGAAAATAAATTTCTTTCTATTTCTAACAATACTTGCATAGACCAGCTTCCCATAGCTAGTGGAAAATTGACTATTGTACTAGTCATAATATTATTTTTTAAATGCTTCTGTACTGCATGGGCACTGTCATAGGTGCTTGCCCTGGGAACCAGGAGATGCAGGCCAATAATAAATGTGAATGTGAACAGGTCACCTACCTGGACCTCAGCTTTTAAAACATAAAATAATGGAGATAGACTCCGTTTTTAGAATTCTTTGCTACACTAAAAATAAAATACTTTGTCAATATTCTTGCTCTCCACCTCCATCTCAGTGTCTCCAATGGCTCCTCACTCTTCATAGAAGAAACTTCAGCCTCCTAAGCCTTATTCTAGGCAAGTCTAATTCAAAACAGTTTCTTTCTCCCAGATATAATGTTACTGATGGTTTAACCCTATGGTTAAATCAGTAGCTTCTCTTTGGCACTGCTGCTTGCTCTTCCCACCCGTTTCTTGTGTGTTCATTTAAGTCTTACTTTTCCTTCAACATCTGGACTAAGCTTGTAGCTATAACACCCTCCCTGCTAATCATTCAATGCTTCAGTGATTTTTGCCTTCCTTGAGTTTCCATCTGGCCTTGGAAATCTTGTATTCTGCAAGACTGTGCACTAAAAGTATCAGAACTTATGGGGAAAATGAGTCTTGGTCAGATCACTCAAAACCTATGTAATTTGTGAGCAGAGCTCTAACAAAATAACAATAATCCTAATACAATTTTAGTATAGTTTCAATAGATCTATATACTTCCTAATAAACAAGAAAATACTATAGTAAATGCAGGATTTTACCTTTAACAAAAGGTACTTTGATGACAGGGATAGAAGAGGAGATGTTAGGCAAAAGGGAGCCTTCTGAGTTAGGGAGAAAAAAATGTACGAAGATCGGGGAGAACCTACAATGAGCTCTTCCAAGACAGAGTACATGACCAAATGACCAGACTGAATCAAGAGGAAGGGTTTGGGGCAAATGTGCACTAGTTTGCTGTATTTAGCTCTGCTAGTGTTCTTTGAATTCATCTGCTAGTACTTGGTCATACAAATTATTGAAAGGCTAAAATTATATGCAAACCAATTCAACTTCCATGTTTTGCTGATATCATTCTTCCATTCACCAATCCCACAGAATGTAATTTACATTTGTTCCAAAACACATTATTCTCTCCTATTGCTTTGGGTATTTTATCTTAGTAATAATGACAAAGAGTTCAGGAATATGAAGGATTTCACTGGGGCTTGATTGGCTAATTCGTCTTCTTTACATATACTGCTCAGCTTGCTAATTTGCCCTCTTTACAAACTATTTCCAAAAACAATTACTTTCAGGATAGAAATTTCTTCTATACTGTCATGAGTTTTGGAGAGGACTGTGATGGAAACCTGTCTAGATTCTTGGCAGTGTACTCCTTATGTTCTTGATTAATGACTGTTTGCCCCCAAATACAGTCAGCTATACTTAGAAGCAAATATTTGAACCATGTTTCTCTAACTAATGACAGTCTTGAAAACATTATTGTATATATTTCTCTTACCCATCATGGATAAAATTATGGAAGTATTTTAAGGTTTGCATTCAGTAAATCATGGAAAGAAAAAACTATACACTTATCTGTATGATATGTCTTCTCGAGCTTGTCATTACTCTGGCTAGAAATGAAGTGCGGCTGCCAAGGGAACCCGCCTATACTATGACAGCCATTGTGGACCAATGGAAGATACAAAAAAGCACAGACAATTCCAAGGATTTCCACAATTCTATGCTAAGAAAATTGAAAGTGCTGATTCCAAGGGAATGAAGTAGCAACTGTTTAGAGTAGAGAGTGTCTCTGCACAGAGGGTCAAGTCTGCCGCAAGGGCCCAGCAGGCACACAGTCCTGGTGTGGACAACTCATCAATGAGCACGTGTGGAGAGCCACCATCACTTTACACATAGGGGAAGGCCTGCCACAAGGTCCTTGTATTGCCAGTGAGTAGGTTACAAAACCATTTACTCTGAAAATAACCCAAATAAGAAAATATGCTGCTCTCCATTTTCTCACAGAATGCTGACAATGTAGTCCCCAAGGGTCTTTCACGAGCCATGTGTGACTCACAACTTTCTACATTGAGAAAAAAGGGGGGAAAACAGGACATATTCTTTAAAGTTCTGGAGAATTTTTGTGTGTGTGTTTCTTAGAAGACATTTAGCCAAAGAGAACTTGGCATCAGGGTGGGTGAAACTACTAGCTTTTCCCTGAGGGAAAGGGATGTCGGTGTGGGCAACAGATGAAAGTAATTGTGTGAGGTCTAAACCATTCCTGAGGCACTATGATGAGGAGAAACACTAATGACAGGTGACTTTTTTCTTTTTTTTTAACAGTGGGTCTCGGGAGCGATTAAAAAGAGGTATATTTATAGAAATACATTGGGTTATGGAACATGGAAACTCAGTGTTCCAAATAGTTACTCGGTTTCACTGTAGCAATGAGCTACCTGCAGCCAACATCTTTTATCTTCTAGATGTGACTAAAAAATAGACACTAATTATAACAAATGACACATAGGCTGAAATCTGGAGTCCAAGGCTGAGTGCTTGATGTGTTAGCAGTTATTGCTATTCTCTGGTTCTCAGATGAATTAATTTAAAATTTATTTACTCTGTGGACATTTCTCCTGTTAAAAAATATTAGGGAAATGACCTCTTTTATTATGATTGTTTTTCCTATGCTTTATAAATTCCAGAAGCATTATCTCTTTCAATTAGAATAAATGAAATGAGTCAGTGTAGCTTTTGTTCCAAGTATTTATTTTGTTCCAAGCTGTTTTGTGGCAGTATAGAAAAATAGTTATAAAAATAAACCATGTTCAGAATAAAGCAGAACTGAGTTTGAACTGGGGTTGGGGAGGATAACAATGTCTTCCCCAAAGATTATGGGGTAAAATTAAATTTTCAGGAACTCCCAGTTTAGTCAGAATCCCTTGGGGAGACTAAAGTACATACAACCAGGCCCTACTCAGAGATGTCAACAATTGGTCTGTAACAGAGCTGGGCAGCTGCATTTCTAAAAGCTCCTGAGGTTCTGAGGTGCAGCCAGCTCTGGGAAGAGTTTGGTTTAGACCACACACGTGAGGTAATGTGTTAAAAGGACAGGGCCTGCTACAAGTAGTTGTTCAATTAGTGGAAGTGGTGGTGATGATGATGGAGGTGAAGAGCTTCCCTCGTCCACTCTTGGTATACATATGTTTAATAGTTCTTGAATTTTCCTATCATCCTCTAATCATTAATGGCTCTTTTTGAGGGAGAGAGCAAAAAGCATGTTCAGTTAAATTTGCACCTCAGAACAGATCACATTCTGATTTGGGGAATGGTAACATGTGGGAAAAGAGTTTTGGGAAATGAGAAAATAGCCTGTTGCTTTCCTAGACATTCAAGATTGAAGGATCCTCGCCCAACAAAATTAGCCTCATTTATGATGGGAGTCTCTAGAAAAGTATGTCTGTTTTAACACAACATAATGAAGTCACCTGATTCAGGGAAAAATAAATAGACTTCCTCTCCCTCTGTATTTCAATGAAGCCCAAATCAGTATTATACAATTTCAATATGGTATGTGTATATATATATATATATATATATATATATATATATATATTTTTTTTTTTTTTTTTTTTTTTTTTGAGACAGAGTCTTACTTTTTTATCCTCAGTAGAGTGCTATGCTGTCGGAGCTCACAGCAACCTCAGACTCTTGGGCTCAAGTGATTCTCTTCCCTCAGCTTCTCAAGGAGCTGGGATTACAGGCACCTGCCACAACCCCTGGCTAGTTTTTAGAGATGGGGTCTTGCTCTTCTTCAGGCTGGTCAAATATGGCATATTGTTGATTTATCTGCTTGCAATCATCAAGATGCTCTTCATAACCTTAAACAGAGAAAACTAGTAGGTTTGTGGGTACAAGATATTAAAAACACTTAGAAATAAAACAAGCAGAATATACTGCTGAGTCAGATAGAAGTGTTCTTAAAGTACAGCTTGATAAAGAATATTACATATTACCTAGAGACTGAATTACCTATTAGCTCCCCAGATAAAAAAAGTTCATTTATTTGATAAGAAAAAACTTAATTACATTTCAAATCTTGAAAGGTCACATAATTTAGTCATATCTTTTGATATAAAATTATTCTCTCTCTCCTGAAAATAATTGTGATCTCAACAGATTGTTAAATTACTCAGAAGTTAACTTAGTATCTGTGAAAGGATTTTATGAAATGCATTTTAATTAATCACTTGAGTTTTTTTTTGTTTGTTTGTTTCTTGGGCTAATCCCCTTTTACACTTGTTCTTGTGTTTTTCATTTTTCAATATTAGAAAAATGGCAGCCCCTGGACTTTCTCTTTCTGAACTTTATAGACAAACAAAGCCATCGGTCTTTTTAGCAGTAGATAACTGGTTAAGGTTATCTACTCTATCTCTGATAGTACAAAGAATCTCCCAGTTCACTGGTGGCAGCAGATTTTGGACTTATGATGCAGAAAAGCTCTCAGCCAGAGGTGTGAAGTAGAAGATGGAGAAGCAAAACCCCTGCCTACCCTTCTGTGGAGCTCCAAATTTCTTGGGGTTTGACCTTCCCTGATAATCTTGCTCCTTCTTGTTTAGCTCTGCAACTTGTTCCTATAGAATCTCTTGTAGGTTCCGGCACATTTCCCTTAGAATTACACAAGAGCTATGGTTTTATTTTTATCTAATTTTTTTCCTTCTTTCTGAGGTGATCTGATGACTGATGTCTCTAGTCAACTATCTTCCAACGTTCCCTCTATTTTTGTTTTTTTGAGAGAGTTTTTCTCCTTCACTTTTGAAATGTGATTTTTTGGGATACAGAATTCTAGGTTGGTGAATTTTTCTAGCAATGTTTTAAACATTGCATTTACTCTCTTCTTGCTTGCATGCTGCTGTAGTTCATTTGAGCTACCATAACAGACTACCACAGACTGATGTCTTTAAATAGCAGATATTTATTTACCACAGGTTTGAAAACCATGAAGTCTAAGATCCAGACACCAGTAGATTTGGAATTGGGCAAAGGCCCACTTCCTTGTAGGTAGCTAATCTTCTCACTATAACCTTACATGGCAGAACAGCTGAGGGATCTCTCTGGGTCTTTTTAATAAGGGTGCTATTCACATTCATAAGGGCTATACCTTCATGATCTAATCCTCTTTCAAAAGCTCCCCTTCTAATTTTGGGGTTAGGGTTTCAGCATATGAATTTTGGGAGAACATAAGCATTCAGCCCATTATGTATGCTATCTGAGAAGTTGAATGTAATTTTTATCTTTGCTCTTATATAGGGAAGGTGATTTTTCCTTCTGGCTTCATTTCAAAGTGAGTAAAAACATGAAGAGATTTTTTTCTTTTTTGGAAAAGAGGACAAACATATGGCCAATAGACAAATGAAAATGAAAAGGTGTTAAATACTGATAATTATTGGGGAAATGCAAATTAAAACCACAGCAAGATACCTTATTAATCATAGTTGCTTCAGATTTTTGGTATAACAGTTCCAAAATCTGCTTCATATTTGAGTTTAGTTCAGGTGGCTGCTTTTTCTCCTTAAGCTGTGTCTTTTGTTTTTTAGTATGCCTTAACTGGACACAATGGAACTCCAGTAACTAGGCCGTTAATGATGTGGGGTTAAGGTGTGGGGTGAGGGAAAGCATTCTCTAAACCTGTGGTTAGGTCTCAGACTTTTAGCAAGCCTATGCTGTGAAATTCACCAGTGCCTTTAAGTTTCCCCCCCTTAGGGGGAGGGGTAACTAGAATGGGCTAGAGTTGGGTCAGCCAGATTCCGATAAAACTCTGATAGGTTAGACCTTGGTACAGTTGTTTCTCTTGAAAGCAGGCCTGGTTAAGAATAGAATGCTATGCTGTCATTCAGAATAGTTGCTTTCCTCCTCTTGGTGCTAGAATATGAGGGTATTTCTCTTTGACATTTTTTGGGAGAACTTGGTTGGGTTCCTGGTGATAAAATTCTCAAAAGTGTGGTGTCTCCCCAGTGTCCAGGCCTCCTGGAGTTTTTATCTCCCAGACTTGTCCATTCTGAGCCTCTGGCTCAGTTTTTCAGTCATAGTAAAGGATTTTTACCCTGATACTGGTCCCTGGGTGGAGGTGGATAGGGTTCTGCTTATGAGTTTCTGTTCCAATATGTTTTGATCTTCTGGGTCTATCTGTCTGTCTCCAATTTTTGGAGAAGCTATTTGCCTTGTGACCTTACTTCCTTGATGGATTTAAGAATAATTGTTGATTTTTCATTTGTCAAATTTTTTTATTTGTTGTTAGGATGGAGCAACAACTTCTGAGCTTTTTACCTGCTTAGCTGGAAACTGGAAATCTCATATTGCCCTTTTTCATGTTAGTTTTATTCCTATGTATTTAATATTTTCAAAATCTGTTATAAATTGGTTAATTGGTATAATTGGTTAATTTCTACTACTCCATGTTATAACTAGTTTTATTTTATATAATGAAAGCTATGTTTTCTGTCAATTTACCAAATTTTAAAATTATCTAAAAATATTTTTTTAGCTTAGTCTGTGAGTTTCCTGGATATACAATCATGCAGTGTCAGCACATTATGCAACCAGGATACATGAGAATAATTTTTCCTGAGGTTGTGCAACCCAATGAAGATCTACGAGGACTGTCCAGAAAGTATCCAGCCATATAACATGAAAAATATGAAAAACAAGGGTTAGATACTTTCCAGACAGCCTTCAAATGTGTGCGTGTTTATATATCTGTTTATCTATAGCTAGGTAGAGAGTCAGACAGATAGTTAGAAATTGTATCCCTTATCCAAATCTTTGGGACCAGAAGTGTTTGAATTTTGGGTTTTGAAATATTTTCTTATATATAATGAGATATCTGGGGATGAGATGCAAGTCTAAACACAAAATTCATTTGTGTTTTTACATATACCTTATATTCATACTCCAAAGGTAATTTTATACAAAATTTGAATAATTTTGTACATAAAACAAAGTTTGTATATATTGAACCATAAGGAATCAGATATGAAATTTTCACTTGTAGTGTCATGTCAATGCTCAAAAAGTTTTGGATTTTGGAGCATTTGGGATTTTGGATTTTCAGATTAGGGATGCTCAACTTATGTGTTATCAATATAGGTATGTTTATATCTATATATTTATATGTGGTACACATAAAACAAAGTTTGTGTATATTGAACCATAAGGAATCAGATATGAAATTTCCACACATACACATATATCATGTTAAAGGTATTTTCAGTGTCTTCTATTTATTTAAAGTTTATTCAAAAAATCAGCCAGAGGTGCATCTTAGCAGGGTACTGGGGAAACTTATTAAATGTAGAGTATCAATGTCTTTATATAGTGATCAAGAAAATGCCATGAAGGCTATCTGTAACAGTACGATCAAAACATTTTTGAATGTATATGAATCGTGCCCTATGAGTGCACCAATGTACAGAATTATGATTCAATAAAATTATAAAAAAATAAAATAAAAAAATAAATGTGTATGTACCGACTGCTCCACCAGCCGGCCAGGCACCCCTGCCCCCACCACTGATCTCTCCTCTCCTTACTCTTCCTTATTCCCTCAGATAGAACAGTACTGAAATCAAGCCAATTAATAACCCTATAATGGCCTGTAAGTGTCCAAGTGAAAAGAAGAGTCTTGTATCTCCCATCATAAATCAAAAGCTAGAAAGGATTAAGCTTAATGACGAAGGCATGTTGAAAGCCAAAATAGGCCCCAAACTAGGCTTCTTGTGCTAACCGGTTTGCCAAGGTAAGAAGAATACAAAGGAAAAGTTCTTGAAGAAAGTCAAAGTGCTGCTCTGGTGAACACAGGAAGGATAAGAATAGTCCTGCTATTTATATGGAGAAAGTTTTGTGTGGTTTGGATAGACGATAATCCAGGCACAACATTCCTTTAAGCTAATGACTTAACTCTCTTCAATTCTATGAAGGCTGAGGAAGGTGCAGAAGAAATGTTGGAGAAGCTTTAGGGAAGAAGTCATCTCTATACCATAAAAGTGGAAGGTGAAGCAGCACAGGCTGATGAAAAAGTTCCGCAAGTTATCCAGAAGATCTAGCTGCAATCTGATGCTAGCCGAGGAAAGTGGCTACATTGAACAACAGATTTTCAGTGTAGATGAAACAGCCTTTTATTGGAAGAAGGTGCCATCTGAGAGACTTTCATAACCAGACAGGAGAAGTGAGAAGTCAGGGATTGGTTTCTACACTGCAAAAGACAGGCTGTCTCTCTTTGGGGGTTAATACAGATGGTGACTTTAAGGAGAAACCAATGCTCATTTACCATTTTGAAAATTCTAAAGCCCTTAAAAGTTATGCTAAATCTATTCTCCGTGTGTTTTATAAATAAAACAATAATGCCCCGAGGATGGCACGTCTGTTTACTACATGGCTTAAGAAATATTTTAAGTTCATTGTTAAGACTTACTGCCCAGAAAAATAGATTTATTTTAGAATATTACTGTTTATTGATAAGGCACCTGGTCACCCAAGAGCTCTGATGGAGACATACAAGGAGACAAATGTTATTTCTCCCTACATTTCATGCCTATGAACAACATCCATTCTACAGCCCATGAACCAAGGAGTAATTTTGATTTTCGAGTTTCATTATTGAAGAAACACATATAGCTGCTAGAGATAGATTCCTCTGCTATATCTAAGAAAATTAACTTGAAAACTTCCAGAAAGGATCTACCATTCTAGATGCCAGTAAGAATATTTGTGATTCGTAGGAAGAGGTCAAAAAGTCAGCGCTAACAGGCGTTTGGACTATGTTGATTCCCAGCCTCATGGATGACTTTGAAGCATTCAGGGCTTCAGTGGAGGAAATAACTGTAGAAGTGGTAGAAATAGCAAGAGAATTAGAAGCAGGGTCTGAAAATATGACTGAATTTCTGCATTTCATGATAAAATTTTAAGATGAGGAGTTGCTTTTTCTGGGTGAGCAAGGAAAGTAGTTTCTTGAGATGGAAGCTACTTCAAGTGAAGATGCTATGAACATTCTTGAAATACAACAAAAAATTTAGAATACAACATAAACCAACTTGACAAAGCAGCATCAGGATTTGAGAAGATTGACTCTAATTTTGAAAGAAGTTCTACTATGGATAAGATGCTATCAGACAGCATTACATGCCACAGAGAAAGGAAAAGTCAGTCTATCTGGCAGACTTCATTGTTGTCTTATTTTAAGACATTGCCACATCCACCCCAATATTTAGCAACCACCATCTTCATCAGTCAGTTACTAAAGTCTCAGATGATTGTTAGCAATTCAGTGTTTCTTAATTAAGGTATGAACATTGCTTTTATTAGACATGTTGCTGTCATACACTTAAGAGACAACAGTACTGTGTAGACATAATCTTTCTATGTACTAGGAAAGCAAAAAAATGTATGACTCACTTTATTGTGATATATGCCATATGCAGGGGTGTCCAACCTTTTTTGTTTTCTGTCACACTTCAAAAAATAAGAGTTATCTTGGGCTCCACAGTAAATTCACATAGGCTAATGAAAGCTGGTTAGTAAAAACAAAGAAAATAGTGCATACTTGCATACTTTTAGTGATATTCTATCTAAATGTCACATAATCAGCATGGTGCATGCAGGGTGCAGGCTGGACACTCTTTGCAATGATCTGGAATTGAACCTGTAATGTCTCCATGACATGTCTGTTCCACAAAAATAGACTTGATGTCACAGACCATCTGAAAGGGTCTTGGAGACCCCAAGAGTCTAAGCTTTGAGATTCACTACCTTGGAGGTAAGCATTTATAGACAGCACCTTTCCTTTCAACTTTTACATGCACTTGTACAAAGAACAAAATTGTCATTTTCATTCTGATCATTCATTAAGGTTTATAATTTGGTGATTCTACTACATAGGGAAAGCTCATCAGTCTTTTTTTTTTTTTTTTTTTTTTAGAACAATGAAGACCTTTATTACATAAGCTAAGGGAGAGTAGGAATTATTGCCTTTCTGGGCCTTGATTTTCCACAGATAGCGTTCCAGCTCCTAGCCTTCTAGCACACGGCCATCTGATCGGCCACCCTGGCCTGCTCTCGAAGCAATGCATGCAAGAAGCTTGAACTGCTCCTCCAGACTACTGCTTGTTTTGGCATTCATTTTCCTTTCATCATCTTTCATCCGGGTTGGTTTTTTTATTGCTTTTTATTTAACATCTCTTCTTCCTCAGGCGTCAGCTTGCCCCCTTCTTGCAGCCCGGGGTGGTGCAGAGTGGGACGCGCCCCTGTCAGTATGGCGCCTGCCAATAAGCACCATGCGGTTCTTCAACACCTTCCTGTTCTAGTACAACACTCTGAGCCCCAGGACATTCCCTGCGTCCACCTCAGGGCATGGCCTTTCTTCTTACCTCCCGCACACGGAATGTGTCTACAGCGGGGCCAATCTTACTGCTGGCACCTGTGGCCCAGCTCACACTCCTGCGCTTCTGGGCAGGGCGTCCTCTTGCAGCAGGTCTTGCAGCACTTGTGCCAGTTGTCTGGAGAGATGCCCATTGCTGGGCGCCAGCGAGAAAGAGGCAGCTCATCGATCTTGGTGAATACTGATTTCGTTTGAGCTGGAGAGCATAGAGCAAGGGTGTCAACCTTTTGGCTTCTCTGGGCCACACTGACAGAAGAAGAGTTGTCTTAAACTTCACATTAAATACACAAACACTAACAAAAGCTGATGAGTTAAAAAAAAAAAAATCCATGCATATTCTTTGTGCTATCTGCCATCATAGATAAGCAAACATGTCCCCTATGATAATCCTCATTATGCCGCTGCCCCTTCAGAGAACCTTTTAAAATTGTTGAGCAGGTCTCACTAATACAGAAAATGTAGATATCTAAGTAATAAAGCATCTTTTTGATATTTTTTATTATGAAAATAAAAGTGGGAACACAGAACTAGTAGGATATTTGACACTGTATTTTTGACACTGTACTTGAGAAACTAATTCATCAATTTCTGGTTCCGTGGAAGGAGCTGGCAATTCTCAGTGAGTTCTCAAGATGCCTATCAGGTATTTTGATTCAAATTTTACACTTAATATGCTTCATTCTTAAAAATAGTTGCTTGCATGATCATGACTCATTTATTTATTTTTGGTGTGCTGTAATTGCCAAGAGGGTCTTCCTCATAAAATCTCTTCCCAAGCCAATTTTGTCAAGAGTTTTTCCCACACTTTTTTCTAGAATTATTATCATTTCATGTCTTAGATTCAAATCTTTTATCCACTGACAGTCAATTTTTATAAATGCTGAGAGGTGCAGGTCTAGGTTCTGTTTTTTGCATTTGGCAACAAGTTCCCCCAGCACCATATATTAAATAGGGATTTTTTTTTTTTTTGAGACAGAGCCTCAGGCTATCGCCCTGGGTAGAGTGCTGTGGAGGCACAGCACAGCAACCTCAAACTCCTTGGCTTAAGCAATTCTCTTGCTTCAACCTCCCAAGTAGCTAGGACTACAGGTACTCGCCACAATGCCTGGCCATTTTTTTGGTTGTAGTTGTCAATGTTGTTTGGCAGGCCCAGGCTGGATTTGAACCCGCCAGCTCTGGCGTATGTGGCTGGCGGTTGAGCTGCAGGTGCCACCTAAATAGGGATTTTTTTAAAAGCTTCTTCACAGCTAAGAGTACAACTAAAGCAAACAAATAGCCTTCAGAATGAGAAAAGATAGTGCATGCTACAGATCTGACAAAAGGCTAGTAACTAGAATTTATAGAGAACTCAAACCAATCAACAAGAAAAGAGCAAACAATCTGTTTTATAAGTGGACAAGAGACTTGAATAGAAACTTCTCTGAAGAAGACAGATGAATGGCCAATAGACATATGAAAAAATGTTCCTCATCCCTAATCATCAGAGAAATGCAAATCAAAACCACCTGAGATTACACTTAACCCCAGTGAGAATAACCCACATCACAAAATACCAAAGCTTTGGATGCTGGTGAAGATGTGGTGAGAAGGGAACACTTTTTATACTGCTGGTGTGATTGCAAACTAATATAACCTCATTGGAAAGAAATGTGGAGAATCATCAAAGAGCTGCAAGGAAACCTTCCATTGCACAAGAATGTTTACTGCAGGGTGGCGCCTGTGGCTCAAGGAGTAGGGCACTGGCCCCATATATACTGTGGGTATGGTGGGTTCAAATCTGGCCCCAGCCCCCCCCCCCAAAAAAAATGTACTGCAGCCCAATTCACAATTGCCAAGAGGTGAAATCAACCCAAGTGGATGATTAAGAAACTGTGGTATATGTATACCATGGAATACTACTCAGCCATAAAAAGATGGAGACTTTACATCTTTTATATTTACCTGGATGGAGTTAAAGTATATTCTTCTTAGTAAAGTATCACAAGAATTGAAAAGCAGGTATCCAGTGTTCTCAATACTAATATGAAACCAATAGATAAACAACTATATACCCACATGAGAAAGAAAAACACAATTAAATTCAAATGGGGAGAGAGAGAGGAGGGTTGGGGGATTGGTAAGCTCTCACCTAAGGTGCACAGTGTAAGGGTATACAGCACACCCCCCTGGGTGAAGGGTTCAACTATAACTTGAACTTAACCTAAGAAATGCAAACAATGTAACCTAATCATTATAACCTGGTATTAATCTGAAATTTAAAAAAAATGAAAATACTTAGTTGGAAATGTTGGTCCTGCTAAAAACCAATGACATGAGTAAGACATAATTGTGAATGGAGGGAAACGAGGCATATTTGTCTCTGGGAAGACAGGACCTATGAAAGTCCAATGAAGAGACATGGTGCAATTTATCTTTAAGTTTAATGTCAGATTGCAGTTCTATGGATTCTACTTGAAAATGTTTATGTTGACTGAAAATGAAGTTGCAAATGCACCAAAATATTATTTTTCTAGAAATCTTTGAAATCTGCTTTCAAATTCTCATATCAAATCAAGAAGCAAGATGGCATATTTTCACTGTTCACAGGACATATATGTGTCAAAACGTATAAAATTGTTTGCTTTAATTTGGGTTTGCCATAATTTTGGATTTATTTGAAACACTGTTATGGTAAGAGACACTTTACTGATAAGTAGGTTTTCGCCTGGCAGATACGTGTTTAATTCATTTAAACGAGCAGTTTAGTTTCCTAAAAATGCTAATTCTGAAAGCCAGTTTCATCATCAAATTCTGGCACAAATTTGGTTTTTGATACCATAAACGACTTGATAACATTTTGCAAGTCATAAAATCTTTTCAACATTTGGCTTCAACTTAGCCATCTTACTTCCGAAAACTAAATGATGTTACCATAGTCAGCATCAATACTTTTAAGGAATTCCTGAAATTGGCCATGATTCCATCCCTTGGCCTTTATGAAATTCAGTCTTGATGATGATTTGCATGAACATTACCCATTTTTAAAGCTTTTGTGCATAAATGTTCTTCGTGTAATATGTAATGACATTCATCAAATGTGAGTTTGGGGCAGTGATTGCCTCATCTTCTATTAATTTTACAAGTCCTTCTCTTTTGTCTACCATCACTGGGCACCATCAGTTACTATACTAGATATGTTCACAATGGACAAAGAAAATCTTATTAACTGTTTTACTGCTTCATATAAATCTCTTGATTTAGTTATATCTTTGAATGGCACTAAATAAGCCATTTCATCAGTGATACTGTATTTGTCATCATCATCTAATAAAAATACCAAGTTGAGCCATATTTGTACCATTAGGGCTATCACCCATCACCAAAGCATTAAATTTAAAATTAGCAGTTTTATTCTCTAAACTTCTTTTGATTGAGTTTCCAATGTCTTCAATTCACTTCGCTATAGGCTGGTGAGACAAAGTGACATCAGAAATATCCCCATTTTTTTTCAGAGCAAATTATATCTGCCACGCTTTCCATACATTGCTTAATAAACTCATCATTAGTAAATGCTTTTGAATTTTTTTGCTATTACATATTCTACCACACAACTTGCTTTTACAGTGGAATCCAGCTGAGTTGCAACTTAAAAAAAATTGCTGAAAAAATCAACTTTTTAAAGTTCCACTATTTTATTCTGACAAAACAATCCTTGACATATATCCCTAACTAGACTTTAGAATGCTCACCCTAAATCTGGAATCCATGAGAGAAATTCAGGAGAGATTGCCGAAGTGATTGTGTATCTGTTCTGGATTTGTAGGTGTGGTATGATTTAGTACATCATTCATTTTCAAAGATCCTGGGAGTTTAGTTTTTGTTGTATGCTTGTTTTAGTTTGTTTACTTATTGTATCTGGAAAAATAAACCTTCTTTTTTGTCATATAGTACAGATCTAGGTGCTCTGTGCCACCTATTGGAGATAAAATTCTTAAATTCACAGTATCAGTGAAAATGTCCTAATTGAAGTCTGCTTATGTTGTATGTAGTTCAACTCTCTATTAGCTCTATTGTCTAGACAATTAATAAAGATGAACAAAGTGATGTGGGAATATCATCCAGTTTGCTAATAAATACATCAGAACCTTGCCACCACACGTGTCTCACTGGAATGGCCAAGAACACTGCATAGGATGGGTACAGTGTGGATCCCGATGGAGGACTTATGACGTCGAAGATTGGTAAATACTTTGAAAACACTGTTGCTATTTTCCTAAAGATAAAATAAAAACTTAGGAATCAAGGGGTTTTTAGGCTCAAAGAAGGAGGTGAGTCTTTTCTATACCAAGGGGATTGAACTTTAGTTGTGAATAGCTGCATTTGGTGTGTCTTACTTATTTAAGGACTATAACTATACTGAGTCTATTTTTATTAAGGCAGAGGATTCGGGCATACTAAGGACTGATACTAGTTTTTCTTAGTTGATTGGTTTTGTTATTGAATGCTTTCCTTTTCCTTTTTTTTTTTTTTTTTTT
>CAUYON010127778.1:0-17629 GCA_963573935.1 Arctocebus calabarensis | reverse complement strand
TTAGCAATTATGAATTGGGCTGCAATAAACAATCTGGTACAGATATCTTTGTTGTACTGTGATTTTTGGTCATCTGGGTATATACCAAGTAAAGGAATTATAGGGTCAAAAGGCAAGTCTATTTTTAGATCTCTGAGTATTCTCCAAACGTCTTTCCAAAACGGATGTATTAGTTTACATTCCCACCAGCAATGTCGAAGTGTTCCTTTTTCTCCACATCCACGCCAATATCTCTGGTTTTGGGATTTCATCATGTGGGCTATTCAAGGGGCTCCTCAGAATAGCGCTTGCTCCATGGAAGTTGCCTCAGCACCGACCAAGATTGTCTATGATTCCTCCAGTTCCAGGCCTCTGGCTCCATGAGGTGGGGTTTGAATGTGTGTTGTGCATTGTTATATGAACAGCACTAGGCGGGATGCTTAGCCTGAAATGGGGAGCAAATGACAAAATGAATGCATTTCCATATATTTATCTTACCACTGCCTGGATGAACCTAAACTTTCTACCAGCCCAAGTTGGCCCTTCCCTAATTTAGTGCATAAAGTCTTTCTGGGCAAAATCCTATCCCCACTCATTGTGTCCTTATTATTAATTCATAGAGAACTCATTCAGTCCACTTTGGTTCTATTTACATCAAATGTCTTTCTCTAATTACTTTTCCCACCTCAATTTCAGGTCTTCTAATGACTGAGAACATTTATTATTTGTCTGCCCCTATAGGACCTTGCATAGTACACACGCTTAGTAGGTACACCATAAGCCACTGGGAACTTGGCATGTAAATGACAACAAGCCTTCAGACAACATGCACCAACAGTGAAATCTGACATCATGTGGGGCCATAATCTCCTTACCAAGATCCTCTTCTTCATCCTAGCCACCACTTCTTCCTTCCCACCCATCTTCTAAATCATGAGGTCTCAATGTTTTCTTATTGTTGACTCGCTCTCAGCCCATCAACAGATTCACCAGGTTGGTGAGACAACTTATCTGTGCAGAATGTCTGTCAGGTGAGCTAGGGCAGGTTGTACTGAGATCACAAAATGATAAGAACTGAAATTCAAATGCTGAAAGAATAGCCAAGCTCTGAAATTATAAAGCGTTATTTATAAAAAAAAAAAAAATAGTTACGATTTTGTGTGCAAATACAAAAGCTCAGTTATCTGTGAGGAAATAGTATGATTCTAATCTTCCCTTAAAATTTAAGTCTTATGAGAGAAAATACACCCCTTCGCAGGGGATAGACATGTTTTAGATGACAAATGTGGGGAATGGTCTGGTTCCCCATAGTATAGCCTGGCAGAGGTGTGAGTGCAGGAAGTGGACTTTGAAAGTAACCCAAGGGATCTGGGGAGGGAAACAAGGAAGCAAAATAAAAAAGGAGAGAAAAGCAAAATAAAAATGTTGAGCTGGCCCCCTTATGCTTCATCTCATAGGGTTTTCTGAGAAGCCTACTAACACCCAAGAAATAGAAATGAGTGGCTGTTGCCTGTCAGCTGCTGCCCTTGTGTCCCCACACTTCCAGACAGGCAGCAAGGACTCCAAGGTAGTTGATGTCAGGTGGAGCCTGCACAGAGCTCGTTGAAGCCTGCCTGGAAGCAGTTGCTACAGCAGACCTGGAGGAAGAAGAGGAGCTCAGGGTATCTGGAGCTGTGCACAGGGACACTCTGCTCAGGGCATATTCCCCATGGCATCAACACTCCCAGCAGGCGGTAAGAGCCCTGATGGCACAGAGGGAGGGGCCTGGCCTCTGACGTGCTGATTGTCCTCATGTTAGGAAAGGCCTTCAGACGCAGAGCCTGCTCATCTTTTTATGAATTCAGTTTGCGATACCAAACCTTTTTTCCTCTAAGCTAAGGAATCAACCCAGCTTAGAGAGGAGGTGATTCAGCACTGCTTACTAAGAAGCCTAACTCCCAGGCAACATTGACAGAATTTGTTATAACATCTCCTTGGAAACCATTCCAGTGAGCATCAGAGCACCCAGGCATCCACAAATACCAGAGACAGGTGCCAACAGGGATAACGGATGACAGAAATCAAAACCTGCCCTTCAAGGGGCATAATACATCCACAACCTAGTAACATTTTTGTTATTCGTTGACCTTTCTTCTCTAAGTTCATCCAATTGCCAATTTGATTATGACTTTTATCTATTCAAAAATAATTTAAGAATATCCATTTAGTCTTTTGACCCTAGGTAATCCCATAGTACATTTATAATCAGTCATATTTAATGTAAAACAAATTCCTCTCCCAAGCCAGTAACTGGGAAAAATTATCATTTAGAGTTTATATATTCTTAATCACTCAATAGCAGCCAAGTGGGCTCCAAGTGCAGAATATTAAAATTTTGTGAACAGGCATTTCCTCTAGAAGTTTTCACTCCCAAATTTTATGGCCATCAAACTTTGAAGAAAAAAAATATTGGTCATTAATTCAAAGTCATTCCCAGCCAGAGGTAGGATAATGGCTGCCTTGAAATAACTAAGAATATGAACAGATGTCATAGATGGCGAAAATGCTAATCTATGGTAGTGGATTTAAGCTTTTTGGACTCCAGGCAAAACAGTTCTTCCTAATGGAAGGTAGTTCTTGCTTCTCAAAATGTTAGAGCCTATTTGTTTTTCTTCTTGTTGAGATCTCGTTCTCCAGATTTTTCTTTGATTGTGAGTTGTCCTCACCATCGTCATCATGATCTTTGAAGCATTGTATTTTTATCCAGTTGGTATCTATTGCTGGCTTCCTTCTAAATGAATAAATCATGTTTACTGATCACTGATATTTCTTAAAGCAAACTCCACTGCAAACATTCAAGAATGCCATGTGTAGAGGGAAACAGGGGTAAGGAGCTTAATGAGAACGTCCTGTGCTCCTAGAACATCACCTGAGTTGAAATTTAGTTTCTGAAACAAGCAATTTTTTAAGTGTGTATGTGCTATGAATATTTTATAGCACATACACAAAATGCTGTAAACTAAGAAGTTACTACAAATTTGAGAAACTGGGCTAAGTACTGTGTTTATATTAACTAATATCATTCTTGCAATAACTCTGCCAAGTAAAGCTTGTCATTGCCTTTTTGAAAATAAGCACACTCAGGTTTATAATAGAAGAGTAACTTGACCAAGGGATTATATTTTGCAGATTGTTTGAATAGGTCTCTTTCTGTCCAAAGCTCATACTTTTCCCACAAAATTTAGAAAAGACAAGTTTTGCTAGGCATTAGAGGAAAAATTAGCTGCTTTTAAAATAACCAACACATTTTGCCCAGGGAAATTTCACTTTAATTTCAAAATTTCCATAATTCATGAGGAATGTGATACACAGATGTCTAATCTGTTTACCTTAACATCATCAAAGTATCACAGGGCCAGAAACTGTTTGGAGTCTGACGCCTTTTGTCTTTTTATTTATTTATTTATTTATTTATTGAGACAGAGCCTCAAGCTGTCACCTAGAGAGAGTGCCGTGGCATCACAGCTCACAGCAACCTCCAATTCCTGGGCTCAAGCGAGTCTCTTGCCTCTGCCTCCCAAGTAGCTGGGACCACAGGCGCCTGCCACAACGCCTGGCCATTTTGGGGTTGCAGCCGTCATTGTTGTTTGGCGGGCCTGGGATTCGAACCCGCCAGCTCAGGTGTACGTGGCCGGCACCCCAGCCCACTGAGCCACAGGCGCCGAGCCGCCTTTTGTCTTTTTAATCCCAGCCTGATTTCCCCCAATCTCAAGCTACTTGCCAATAGAAGTGATGTCAAAATCCAAAAGACGTGAACTTGATTTAAGACTGTCACTTGCTTAGGGAAAAACAGATTGTAAAATTCATGACTTAATTGTTCTCCTTCACATGTTTACTGTATCGGAACCATCAAGACACCAAAGACCTACTCGGGGGTTACTGTCCTCCCCTGGTCCTCTCTCCACCTGTTCTTTCCCTCGGCTGATGGTACATTTTCATGGAATCAAATCCTATATCTCAAAAGGAATTCAAAAGAGCTTCACATCTTTGCATTTTAAGGCATATTATTCCCTTTTAACAGGCGAAGCTCCTGCAGCCTGGAGATTTTAAATTCCTTGCCTAGAACTACTGGGAAATAGAGTAAAAAGGAAGTATTCACTGCAGGATCTTCTGTTTTTTTTTTCTTTTAATAGGTGAATCCATTTTCAAGGGTTCAGCTTTGGGGTTGGAAGAGATGAAAAATAAGTTTGGAACATCTGTACTCAGAGTGAATAAACTTGGCCATGTCTATGAGCCTTTGTACAAACTGGACATTGAGGTGTTCTGAGGATATGATGGAGAATAATAAAGGCGAGCCTGGTTGCCCAGAGCTCATAGTCGGGGGGGGGGGGGTTCATGGACAGCAAGCGTGCAGTTACTGGTGTGTGCCCTGGGATCTGAGGAAGATCGCCTAACCCTGCCCTGCTGGTGGGGAGAAGGGCGGGAAGGCACACGGGGAAGGGGAGGCAACAGGTCCAAGTTAAGACTTAAAGGACAACGAGGATCTCATTAGGGGAGGAAAAGAAGGGAAATGGAGGAGTGATCTGGGGAAAAGTCTTTCAGTAAGAGTTAGAACCTGTGTAAGGAGCCAGAGGAGAAAGAGAAGTAAATGAGTTCTGGAAACAAATCCCCACCACCCAGAGTCAAAAGCATGGATCCCAGGTCGCAAAAACACTACCTGCTGGATAGGAGCCAACACTCACCCAAGGGGCCCGGCAGTGTCAGCAGGGCACTGGACTGGCCGTCTCTGCATGTGTCTGCTCGCTCAACAAAGCCATAGCAATCCTGACCAGTGTCTGCTACGACTAGTTAAGGACTGTTCCGAGGCTTGCTAATTGGCTGTGGACCATTTTACGAGGGCACAGCAGAGAGAAGCACTCAGAAGTGCCTTTAGATGGTCAAAATGGACTCAAAGTATATTTTTAGACCCACCAGTGATAGTCTGAACCAGGGATATCTGAAAAAGTAGAAGAGGAACATTTTAGCCCTCTTAATTTTCAGGAAGGAATGTGTTTGGGGCTCAGGGAAGGAAACATGTTTTTGAGGACTTTATTGGCACAGTGAAATAACTCCCTCTGGAGTTGAGGCTGCTGAGCAAGGTACTGAGTGTTTCCAGCGGCAGCTGCATGGGGACTATTAACTGGGGGAATCCTGTGCCTTTCCCTCCCCCTGTCTGAACCCCTGTGTCACAGAATTAGAGCCACCTGCCAACATAGGTATGAGGGGCAAGGAGAGCCTGGGCACCTTGACTAGGAAGGACTCAAGGAGCCAATTCAACTCTTACCTTCCACTTAAAAACACAAACCAGGCTTGGCGCCTATGGCTCAATGGGCTAAGGCGCCAGCCACATACACCTGAGCTGGTGGGTTCGAATCCAGCCCGGGGCCGCCAAACAACAATGACGGCTGCAACCAAAAAAAAAAAAGGCCAGGCATTGTGGTGGGCACCTGTAGTCCCAGCTACTTGCGAGGCAGAGGCAGGAGACTCACTTGAGCCCAGGAATTGGAGGTTGCTGTGAGCTGTGATGCAACACACTCTATCCAGGATGACAGCTTGAGGCTTTGTCTCAAAAAAACCCACAAACCAAACCAAACAAACTTAAAACACAAACACATGTAATGCAAATATTTTCCCTTTGATATAAATGAGAATTTTGCAGACTTGCCCATTGGGCCAGATTTCCCTTAGTAGAACTTGACTTAAGCTTGACATCTTGCCTAGTACCATGTAAGATGGGATAAAGAAACAAACCCCAAGAACAATCTTGAGCATTTACTATTTACCAGGCTCTAAGCATGTTTATCTTTGTCGTGTAATTTAATCCTCACAAAATCAACGTGAGGGTGGATCCTACATATTTATGTTCCCATTTTATAGAAAAAGAAGCTAAGGAGCAGAGAGGTTAAATAACTTTCCCCAGATCACAGCTGGAGAGTCAGAGGCGGGCAAGACCCAGAGCCTGTCTGAGTCCAAAGCCCATGTGCTTTTTATTACATCACACAGCCCCGAGAAAGGGCAAAAGAGACTCTGAGATCACAAGAAACACAATACTTTAGAAGCACTTTGGGGACACTTAGCTTTGGCTTGTGCTGGCAAACTGATAAACCAGAGGAACTTAGTCAGACAATTTAAGTTAAAAAAAAAAAAGAATAAAACAAAGACTACCCTCTGATGAGTAAAAATCCTATTCCAAA
The DNA here is from genome assembly GCA_963573935.1 of Arctocebus calabarensis. NCBI lineage: Eukaryota > Metazoa > Chordata > Mammalia > Primates > Lorisidae > Arctocebus > Arctocebus calabarensis. The sequence goes on along the minus strand of CAUYON010127778.1, from coordinate 11,438 downwards.
AACACATTCCTTTTTATTTTATTTTTTTTTTAAAGACATCTCATTGTGGAAATATATGACACACTATCACAACTGTTGCAACTGATGACACACTTATTTTATTCCGTATTTTTTATTAGTTGTACATATTTTGGGGGTAGATATAATATTGTGATAACTGTCATGATGAAGTCGGGGTAACTGGGATATCCACCACCTCAACTGCTTATTTGTAGTTTGTACCCATTAACATTCTTCTCTTCGATCTTTAAAAAAACAACAGTTCAGTGCAACAGAAGCTGAGAGTGTTTTTCAGAGTTCGAAGCATTGGGGTCACAACTGTGTCAGGAAGAAGGAGTCTGAGCCTCTACCCAAGCCAGTGGACAGAGTTCCAGGGCTGGGCCAGTGAAGGCCTTTCTCCTGGTGGTCTCAAAGCCCCTTCCATCCTGCCAAGATGCACTGTGTCCCTCCAGCGTGATTCCAGGCATTGGAGGCTGGATTCAAAGATGACCCAATTATTTGAACATACTGGATAATCAATTCAGATGAAATAGCTGATTCTGGAAGCTCTGTTTAAAAACAATCCCTGAGGCAGAATTGGTACTGGGAGGATCCACACTAACCCAGTGCCAGCTCCTCCAGCCTGCTCTGTACAAACCAATAAACTTAGGGTCTGCTTTCTTGTCAACTCTCTACCCACCTGCCCTTTGAAGTCACTCTTTCCAGTCTGGGAAGGGTCCATTTTGGAGGTGGAAACTCTGCACTGGGTTAGTTAGATTCTTGGGACAGCAGCGTGTGGGACTGTGCTTACATGTTTCTCCATATATCCTTAGCCCTGAATAGCCAGCAACACCACCATACTGGCTCCTTCCTGTTATCAACCAAACAAGAACAGCTCAAAGTTTCATCCTCTTCAAATTTTGTCACATGCTTTAAAAAAATAATAACATTCATTTTACACAGCTTGGGCAAACCCCACAAATGTGGTGATATTCATAGCTCTTTTCCCTTTGGCCTTTTATCTACTGAGCATCTCTCCCCTACCACCCCCAGAAGTTTCTTCCCAACACTATCTACTAATTCGTTTTTGTCAGTCTCATTGTCTTGTACTACTTTTATCATTTACTCAGCTCCCTTGTGTCCTTGACCACACCCTGGAGCACTGTATTTATTGGTCTATTTGTTCGCCTTTTCACCGGTACTATACAGTTTGGTTACTAGACTTTGTAGTATGATTATAGCTAACAGGGATAGTTCTCTTTCTTCTCTTTGATCCTCTTTTTCAGCCAAGTTGACTTTGCTATTCATGGAAGGCTATATTCTTCCACATACATTTTAAAATAACTTTATCACATTCCTCCCAGAAACCTAGTTGGAATTTTGATTGGTATTACACTACATTTATAGCTTAATTTTGGCAAGAATTGACCATTTTTTACAAGACGAAGTTGTCTTGTGCAGGAGAATGAACTATCTCTCCATTTAATCAGAATTTTTTATACCCTTTAAGAGAATAGAGAGGTCTTAGACATTCTTTGTTTTATACTATATACTTTATAACTTATGTTGCTTTGGTGAATACTATCTGATTTCTGATTATATTTTGCCACTAGATTTTCCCGCTAAAGAGAAATGCTATTGATTTTTTTGTGAGTTGACCTTGTATCTGGCTTTCTTTATTTCTCTAATTATTTAGGTGTCAGTTTTTACAGTTGGAATATTATTTTTACTAGTTTCAATTATGATTGGTTCTATTTCATACAAATGGTCAACAGGTGTATTGAAGGTGCTCAGCATCACTAATCATCAGGGAAATGCAAATCAAAACCACCATAATGCATTAGGATGGCTATTATCAAGAAGCTAAAAGATAACAAGTGTTGATGAGGATGTGGAGAAAAGGAAACCCTTATACATTATTGGTAGGAATGGAAATTGGTACCACTATTATCGAAAACAGTATGAAAAGTCCTCAAAAAGTTAAAGATAGGACTACTATATAATCTGGCAAACTGATTTCTGGGTATATATCCAAAGGATATGAAATCAGTATCTTGGAGAGATACCTACATCACCATGTTTATTATAATATTATTCACAATAGCTGAGATATGGAAACAACCCAAGTGTTCACGGGAAGAAAGAATGAAACAATTGTAGTGTGTATGTGTATATACAATGGAATATTACTCAGCTTTACAAAAACAAGAAAATTTTTCCATTTGCAACAACATGAATTAACCTGAAGGACATTAAAGGAGTGAAGGGAAATAAGCGAGACACAGAGAAGACAAATACTGTGTAATCTCACTTATTATGTGGAATACAAAAAAGTTAAACTCTAGAAACAGACAAGAGAAGAGTAGTTACCAGGGGCAACAATGGGAAGATGTTGGTCCATGCATACAGACTTGTAGTTATAAAATGAACAGTTCTGGAGACCTAATGTATAGCATGGTGATGATAATTAATAATAACATATGATACACTAAGCAAGTAGATCTTAAGTATTGACACCACACTCACACAAAGTAGCTGTGTGAGGTGATGTGTATGTTAATTATCTGGCTTTGGAACTAATTTTATAATATATATCAAAACATTACATACCTTGAATATATGCAACTTTTATGTTTCAGTTATAATTGAGAAAACTGAAAAAAGAGACTAGTTCTATCTAATATTTGCCTTTATGGTATGAATTTTTTGCAATCATTTTTTTCTTTCTCCTCAGACCTACATTGCTACAAATGGGACTTATCTCTGCAAATGGAAAACTCCAGACGCATGACTAGAAACTAGCTGGGGCAAATAGATAACAGTTTCTCTGTGGCCAAGGAACATAAATAACTGAAAATAAAACCAAAAGTCACCTGCCAGTCTGGGGCTAATGCTTGGAGAATCAATGCTAATAATTCCTACAAACCACCTAACTCCTTATTTATCCAAGACAGCCTTCCTTGCTTCCTCATTTCAAAACTTCAGGTATCAACTTTAAGCAAAAGAAGTCAATATCAACCAGTCAACAATAGTGGCAAATACTCTGGAAACCTAAATGGAAACCCTCTCTCCTCCCTCTCTTCCCAGGGTGCCAGATGAGAGAAACATGGGGGCAGGATTTCCAAAGCTTTAAAGGAGGAGCCTTTCCTTTGAGGATATTTAGCAAGCTTCCTTCTCCCACTGAGTTACAAACAGTGCTTGCTCACACAAGGAAGACACAGAAGGGTTAAGTAACTTGCCAGATTTAACAGGACAAGGAAAACCTAAGACTTTATCTTGGAATTTGATTTTCATGAAGAGCCAGTCTGGTGGAGGGTGTAGCTCTTCTTTCAAGTGTATGTTTTTTATTTTTTTTTTTTTTGATCCATATTATACAGACATTTTTTCAGTTTCTTGTTTTATTTTGCTTCTACAATTAGTCCTCAGGTTGATTTAAAACAACAACAACAGAAACAAAAATAACTCCGAAAGATGTACAAAGGTAACGTTCTCCTGCAAGGCTTTAAAGAGCCGCCATTAGTTAGCCATTCTCAGCATTTGGATACACGCCCTGCACTCACTGCTTCCAGTAATAATTTGCTTCAGATAATTTTGCTATTTGAGTGTGTTTTGTGACACCTCTGAAGGCAAATTCCAAACACTTCTGGAAACTATTTTGTAAAAGAGAAACAGTCATGAGGAAGGATTACTAAGGGGAATTTTGGAGGCTGGCCACCCAATTAGGGAACTTTCCTTCTCCAAGGACATGTAACTTGTGTTCACGGTTCAGTATTTATATGGACACAGACCTTGCACTCTGACATTTTTAGAAAAAATTAAGCTGCACCAGAGATCTGGGATCAGTGACAGCCACGTTGGTCTCCTAGGAAAGCTAAAGTGCTCCTAGGATAAGACAAAGAATTCACCCCTTAATAATACCACCAATCACTTCTCCTAAGTAAGATTGTTAAAGAGATAGGAAAATGCCACCTTTGTTCTGTGTTTAGTAGATGAAGAAGGGAAAGGGAGAAAGGGAGAGGGGAGAGGAAGACAGCGAAGAGAGAGAGGAAAGGAGGGAGAGGAGGGAAGGATTCTGACTGTGAACATTCAAGTTAGGGAGAGGAGGACAGAGCTAAAAGGAAAGCAGTGCCAGAGCGGACAGGGAATGGCTTCGGACAGTGAAGCACTTGGCAGGTAATAGCAGGGAGAGACAATGGTTATTTTAGGTCACATCTGCCATTTCCAATTACCTTAAGCCATATGAAAAAAAGCAGAGGCTTTAGAAACAGAAAGAGTTCAGCTCAAATTCTGGCCCCGTGGCTTTCCAGGTGAAAAATCCTGGGCTTATAACTTAACCTTTTTGGACCTCAGTTTCCTCACCTGTGAAATGGGGTTAATAATCTTGACCTTGCAGTCCTGTAAGCAGAATCTAAATAAAGCCTAAGTCCTTGTACATTGCTGCCTCGTAGCACGGTATCTTGGCTGAGAAAAAAACCCTTGGTCTTTCTCAACACTGATCAGTTAGAAACATTCGGAGCCTAAACTTCTGTGTTCTTGTGTAATTTAATTGTCTGGGTGGAAAGCAGAGTTTAAGATCACATCCCTGTGAGTGGAGATGGAGCGTCCCTGGGGGGAATGACATAGCTGACATCTGGTTTTTGTGGAGATCAAAGTCAATCCCAGGGCAGGAAATCAAGACTGTAGAGGTGGGCAGGAACTGCAGGGGCTACTTCTTCCCCCATGGACGTGGACAGGCCTTATGATGGTTGGTCTTGGACTTTTCTTCAGGAGATCCAGTAGGGTATTCTCCCTGGAGAGGATAAGGACATAATGGACTGCCAGCGGGAAGAGAGTCAGCGGAGCCTCGGCAGGGCCTCTTGGGCCCACCATCTCTGGACCTCATTCTAGTTAGTCCCTGGCTTATGTTTTCCTTCTGCCCTTCCTGACTTTCAGTGAAGCTTTTCAAAAAACTGCAACCTCCTCTCCACTATCCTTGTGGGTAAATGAGCCTAAGGGAAGTCTCCAGGGGCACCCCTGAGAGTGACTAAGGCCAGAGAGAAGCCATCTGAGCTGCAGGGAAAGTGATGGCAGATGGACTCCCTTGCAGCGAACCTAGACGCCTGCTTTAAAGAGCAAACGGTAGCACTCTAGATCCCAAGATGCAGGTGACAGCCAGGGATTCCTGGAGGAAACATGCTCTGGGGTACCCAGAAGATAGGGAGGATATTCTGACAAATGCTAGATTTTATATAGTCAAGTAGGTGGCACATTTAAAAGGAAATATAAATTCTTTTTCATTAATATGTTTTTTCAATTATTAGCTCCAGTCTACAATCAAGATGTTAGCTAATTATCTTCCTGCAAAAGATTAAAGATTTATTCTCCCATTCCTGGCTTTGGGTATGAGAAACATCCTGCCACAGAGGTTGGCTTCTCACAAGGCCCATTCAAAAGCACCTTACACATTCCCATGTGTCCCAGGAAGCTGCTGATCACAGAAAACCCTTTGCTCCTGACACTGTCTGCTTGCTTGCTCCTTTGCAGCTGACTGAGGATTGCTGAAAGCACCTCAAGGTCAATTAGTCTCTCCTAGTTTTACATCCCGACTTAATGGAAAGCTGGACCATGAGATTCTTGCCTCAGTATTTCTTTTTAGTGTCTAAAACTTCTTCTCTTTTCTAATACCCTTAAATGCTTGCTGAAAGGAAAGTGATGGCAGATGGACTCCCTTGCAGCAAGTTTATGAGTAAACAGCCTATGTTAATTTTGTCTTGAACTCAGTTTGTCTTTGCAGATGGGAATTCAAACAGAAATATGGCATTTTCCAAAGGAGAAATTTGGAACGGAGACCCTAGGGAGCGAAAGGTTTCTGTTTCTTGTAGTTTTCGGTTAGAAGAGAGCTCACATGGGATAAGGATGGGGGCACCTATGAAAATAGACCTGGAGCCCAAAGGAAGTTTGATGCTCCTTCCCCTCCTCTTGGCCATATTTCCAATAAGTCTTTATGGGAGAATCATGGAGGCTTCATTGAGGCAAATAGACAAGAGTTTCCCTTAATGATGTGAATAGCTGAAGAGACAGAAAGAAAAGCATTTTGGGGGAGGGAATGTCACAGGGTCTCTATGGATATAGTTAATGCAAACTTCAGGGTTTAATGTAATCTTGAAATATAAAATATACATGTTATATTGACATGTCAAATCAAACCAAATGTGTCAAACATGTACCATGTTCAGGGCTGATACATAATTGATAATAAATACTATGGGTATTTAATTCAATTAAAGCAACTCTGGCTTCTCTAGAATTTCTTACCAAGAAATCCAGATTCTGAGTTTGGGATTTCTGCAGAATTTAGTGGACAGTGTATCAAAATAGGATATAGAATTCCAAGATGGTCTTTGAGGTTGGTGGAGGTTTTGATTTAAAATGACTGGATGTTTTAATTTAGGAAGAGGTTTTAGGTCCATTTTCTCCAAAGTCATTGGGCACTGGTTAGGATGTCACGTAACAGTCCTTGTACAACTAAATTGTCTCCAGACCTCAGGCAAGTTTAGGTGCAAATGAGTTTCGTTGACACTAATGCCCAAATCCCAGTGGCTTTCAGCACCCATTGCCTCATGTAGGACCTCAATGGCCTCTCCCCCAACTTCCTCAGTTGTTCCCAAGGCATATGTAAAACTAGTGAGATCAAAAACTAGATTTTTCTTAAATAGTCACATTGAATCCCAGCTTGACCTAGGTGTGTAACCCAAAGACCCTAAATTTGAACTGAGTCCCTGAGCTTCGGAGTGGAGAGGAGGGATGGTCAAAATCCTCTGTTTCTCTCTGATCAGCGTGCTGCTGGGAGGGCCATGCAGGACTGGGGAGGGCTTCCCAAGTGCTGCACAAAGCTCTCGAGGAGGCAGTGCTGGGAATGGAACACCTTCTTACTGAGGGTTGAGGTGCACCTCCAACCTCCTTACCTCTGTCTGGAGAGGAGGCAGTGCTGGGAATGGAACACCTTCTTACTGAGGGCTGAGGTGCACCTCTAACCTCCTTATCTGGGTCTGGAAAGCCTGTCCTGGCCCTAATACCTGGCCGTGGCCTCTGTGCATGTCAACCCAGTGTGCCTTGCTCTCCTTTAGGCAGCTCACACCTTACTCTACTTTAGGCTTTGTGGGAGCAGCCTTGATACAAATCCTCTATTTGATCAGACAGTTCATAGTGCTTGAAACTGTTTCCTAGGCTGAAGCTTTGCTTATGGCCATTGTTGAGGAGTGTTTGTTCTGTTCAATTAAAGTCTGTTCAATTCCATTGTGCCCATTTGTGGCCAACTCTTCCTAGAACCTAACAGGAGAAATTGAGCTCGTGCAACAGAACAACATCCAACCCTCCTGCCCCACATTCCCACAGTGGCCCTGTCCCAGGGGCAAATACCTGTATAATCTTCCCCCACTCTGTGGAACAGCTCTCTCAATTCTCTTGTCCCACTGTGCTCTTGGAAGTGCCTTTGGACTCTTCCCATTAGGTTCCCAGCTGCCCTTCCAAAACTTGGATGCCTCTTCCCCTTACCATTCCCTGCAGGTGGGGCTGCCTCGCAGGAGCTCCCACCTGGCCTTTCTGACAGGAAGGTGAGAAATGCCCAAGTAAATCGACAAGGGCTCTTAAATTGACAAAGACTTTTAGAATTTAGTTTCTTTTTAGAATTGCAATACCTAGTTTAGGGAAACAGAAGGTTTCATGAGCTGCTCGTGGGAGGGTGAGTAGTTTCATCACTTTTGAAAGGCAATTTGGCTAAGTGTCAAGAAACTCTAAAATTTTCACATCCTTTAATCCAGAAATTTTATTTAGAGCAAGTTGCCTGCAATACATAGAAAAGGCACTCAACCTCATTAGTAATAAAGAAAATATAAATCAAAATACCAAGATTTTTTTTTTCTTAACCATCAGATTGGTTAAAAATGTAAAAATGATAAAGTGGTAGGAGTGTGAAGATGTGGGCATTCTATACAGTGTTTGTTTGAATGTAACCTAGACCAACATTTCAAGAAAATTGCCTGGCATTATATATTACAATTAAACATATATGTCCTCTTTGAACAAATAATTCAATTCTAGGAAATGCCCTAAATAATGAATGTCATCACATAAAGAACCATGTAGATATATAACACAGCATCATTAGAAACTCTTAAAACTTATAACATATATAATATCTATTTATAAGAAATGACAACAAATAATGGTACATTTGTATTACAGACTATTATACAGTTATTTTAAAAGAATTCTGACTATATGTGTTTTGACATAGAACATTACTTGAGACACATTAAATGAAAGTAACACTTTCGAAGAAACATATATTGCCAAGACCACATTTTTATTAAACAAATAAACATTTGACTTCTCATTTTTTAAAATAAATGTTTGTTGAAACCTAGCTAGCTTTGTTCTAGGATCTAGTGATATAATAGTAAAAACACATGATTTGTGTCTTCCTATGTTAAGCAAAGAAATGCATAGAAAGGAAATCAAGAACTCATGGAAAGGCAGGAGAGAATACTAATTTTTCTTTCTTTCTTTTTTTTTTTTTTTGCAGTTTGGTTGGGGCTGGGTTTGAACCCACCACCTCCAGCATATGGGACCGGTGCCCTATTCATTTGAGTCACAGGCACTACCCCTATTTTTTCTTTTATATCCCTGCATTGCTTGAGTTATTTCTATGAACCTATATCACTTTGATACTTAAATTTTAAAATCCACATGCAGAGAGACATAAGAATACATATCCTAATGAAATAATCAGGAAAGACCCCTGGGACTTAAGTATAAAGAGATGTTCTCAGGCAGGTGTTATGGGCTTGGCTTTGCAGTCTACAATCAGATGTGGTTCCATCTCTGCCACCAACTTAGCTGTGTGATCCTGTGGAAGTCATGTTGCTGATGTGTCTCAGTTTCCTTCTCAATAAAATGAAGATCATAATAACGTTCAGCGTGAAAGATGAGTGTGAGGATCAAATAAATGAGATGATGTATGTTAAGCATTTGGTTCAGCATCTGGCATGTAGTAAATGCTTAACAAATGGTAGCTATAAATGTGGATAAGGATGTTTATCTTAGTAGTGTTTAAAATTGCAACAGAAACTTATATATTCAACCATTGCTATATAAATAATGGATATTCCTTTAATAGAGTATTAGAAAGTCACTAAGTTACATTTTCAAATTTTTTTATGAGAAAACAAAAAATAATTTTCTAGTGAACATAAACATACATTTACTGTAATACTCACTTCCATAAACACATATATGTAAACTTGCAAAGGAAAAGATCCTGGAAGGAAATGTTTGGGATATTGACAAGTTTTTTGAAGCCTTTTTGACTTTGCCTTGTCTGTTTTCAAAATAATGAGCAGTAAAACCTCTCAGGAGGAGGAGGATCCTAAGCGACAAGTAAATTATGGCACCATTAAATTGTAAAAGAAGGAGGACAGAATTTGTCAAAAGATAGAGGCCAGCCTAGGCCAGAAAAGTGGGAAAATCAGAGGGGTTTGCATGAGAAGGTGGCAATTCTGATTTAGAAATCAGAATTTTAGAGCTTGAAAGGCGTCTGGAGATCATCTAATTTCTTCTTCTCCACCTATGGTCTGTGGATTGCTGGAGTTTGTCAAAAATTCAGAGTCTTCATCCTGATCTACTAAATCAAAATCTGTATTTCTAATAAGATTCCCTGGCACATTGCAGCTTGAGAAGTGTATGACATTTCTATGATTTATTTATATGGGGACCAGACCATCTTAAGAGATGAAATTATGAGTTCAAGGTCACATAGTCATTTTTGTGGTGAAGACAGGACCAGACACAGGTCTTTTAACCCCTGGCCCATTGTCTTGCTGACCCTCTCTGTATCACCCAGCTATTCACTTTATTTGGTCTATATTATATGATACCCCCTCCAAGTCTTTTCCCTTCAGTTTTTATAGGTATGGTGTTTTATTTATTATGCCTTTGTTACACTGAGACAAATTGTTCTTGCTATATGGCAATTGGTGAATTCAAGGTCAACTTCCATTGCTAGCGTTATTGAAAGTGTCTTGGTCTAACTCCTTTGCAAGTTTCTTAAATTGAAATTGCTCTTTAGTCCCTTATAAATTTGCCATCATCAGATCCAAGTGAGATCCCCATCCAAAGGATAACTGAGTGGCCCAGAATTTCTGACCACAGACTCTACACAAACATCTTCCCCATTCTGCCCCTCCCTCTACAGTGTGTCCTATGCTGGGCCTGCTCCCATTCTCTTCTGTTCTCTTTCACTTTCATCAAAGATTTAATTATGCTCTAGGATTTTGATCACAGACTTATTAAATGTTTAAGGATATGTCCCTTAAATGATGGTTTCTCAGTAATGAGGTGTATTCATAAGGAGAATAGCAGGTCAGGCATCAGTGTAATTTGGAAAAGTTTGACATTAGCTATTTCATCTCTGACAGGGTTAATCACAGCTTTGGTTTTTCAAGACTTGGACTTGCTGGACTGAGCCTGCCAAGGTCAGTTGTGGTGCCCCAAATTAATTTCAAAGACACGTGGCAGCTTAGAGTTCACTGAGTTAGCTCATGATATTAAAAAAAAAAAATACTCCTTTGACTTCCCCTCAAATTATGAAACAAATATAAATTCTCTTGAAATGGCTAGAAAATATGTAATAGAAAAATAAAATCAATAGATATGGTTGCATTTACAAGGCAAGGCAAATTAGAGAAAACCTGCTTTTTGGAAGACATGTTGGGAAAATTGCTGAGTATTGAGTTAATCCCTCTCCATAAAGATCTAATTGGTGCCTCTTCTGTATAAGACCTTGTTTTAAATGTAGGGAGGAGTCCAAAAATAGCTATCAGCTGAAGTTTACAGTGTTGACATAGAGATAGGAGACATAGTCAACATCTATCATTTCAGACAGAGACAGCAGAATTGTAAGAGGTGTCCATTCGATGGGGATTTGCCCAGAGAACTTATCTGTTTGTGGGGAATCAGGAAAGGCCACGAGTGGTAATATTCAAAAGAGCTTTAAAATACAGAATTTTAAAAAGGCCTTTTACCTTATAATCTTAAAACACGATGACTATAATATGTGAATTTTCTAAAGCGTTAAAGCAGTCAGAAGGACATAACTGCCTACCCTACCTCCTCTCTAATCCGACCTCCCCTCCAGCCAAAGTAATCCATCTTGACAGTAAGGCATAGTCTTCATCTGCACATATTTCTCTGTCTAAAACTTTGCTTTGCTACCATTGTTGTTGCTCATGTGGTTTTTATTTTGTAAGCAAAGTAGGATAATATATGCAAAAAAAAAATCATGCAACTTTTTTTTTTTTAATAATTTTATTGAATCATAATTATGTACATTGGTGCAATCACAGGGCACGATTCATATACATTCAGAAATATTTTGATCATACTGTTACAGATATCCTTCATGGCATTTCCTTGATCACTAT
>CAUYON010127777.1:0-10739 GCA_963573935.1 Arctocebus calabarensis | reverse complement strand
TCTATTAAAAATAGAAAAACTAGCTGAGTGTGGTAGCAGGCATCTGTAGTCCCAGCTACTTAAGAGGCTAAGACAAGATCACTTGAACCCAGGGGTTTGAGGTTGCTATGAGCTATGTATAATAACATGGCCCTCTAGCCTAGTTGCCAAAGGGAGACTCTGGCTCAAAAAAAAAAAAAAAAAAAGAAAGAAAGAAAAGAAAAAAAACAATTGGAAGCAACCAAGTATTCAATAGTAAGAGTGTAATTAATTGCCTTATGCACAGTCTAGTCACTGAGATATTATATAGTCATTAAATAATTATAAAGATTGTTACATGGGGGAAAAGGGTTATAATATACTTATGATATAAGTTGGATATTTGAAAATCAAAACACAAAAATGTACATATTATATAAATGTAACTTTTTCTATGACCATCCAAAAGGCCCAGATTCTTAATGTTATCAATAACTTTCTTGCTTTAGGATGTCTCTCATTTACAAATGTCTATTACGCACAGTAATAGACAGTGTTCTTTTTCTACATGTATCATAATCCAAACACAGACTCTTGGCACAATTATACTGAGTACTTTTCAGTTCTAAGGTAAAGCTAAGTTGTAGTTGAACTGAACACCATCACATTGCGCACATTTGGTGAGATCCTACCAATTACATTCCCTCCTCCTGGAAGAACTTCTCTTTAAAGTAACTTTGTAGAAATATTTCTCTAAACAGAAGTGTGATCTCTTTAATAAACTGTGAAGCTTTTGAATATAGGGCCATTGTTGGTTCCCCCACGCTAGCTCCTTTTGGTCTCTCATTGTGCCCCTTGCTCTGATTTCCTTTCAATTATCCTTGGTACCACCTGTTTCTCAATATCCTGTGCAAGGTGTTTCCGGAGGCAGTATGACTGGTGGTTAGCATCTAACAATGGTTTAGAACAGTTTAGAACAAGAAGTAAAGACAAATTGCCCATCTACAACTGAAACACAGCACTATGCCTGGATTTATGGTTTCAAGGGGCCTTGAGATGTTTTCTCATGTGTGCCGCCCACAGAATTTCCTTCTAAAGTCTGAACTTGGTTTTAATATCCTATAGAATACTACAGTTGAAGAGGAATTCTTCAAAGGTTTTGAGAGTCTGCCAAATTCTGGAAGGTTTTTACTGGCTGCAAGTAATGATTGAAATTATCTACTTGCCATTCAGTTTAATATGTTAAGGGAGATTTCTAAAATGGGGGGCCTCAGCTATTGCAGTACTATCTAGAATAATAATGTAAAAACTGTACAACAGTGTGGGACCCAAAACATAAGGTCAGATGGAAACAGGTCAAGTAAACCAAAATTCATCTTTTTTTTTGAGACAGAATCTCACTCTGTCATCCAGGCTAGAGTGCCATGATGTTAGCCTAGCTCACAGCAACCTCGAACTCCTGGGTTCAAGTGATCTTCCTGCCTCAGCCTCCCGAGTAGCTGGTAGTATAGGCACCTGCCACAACGCTCAGCTTATTTTTCTATTTTTAGTTGAAGCAGAATCTCCTTCTTTCTCAGGCTGGTCTCCAACTCTTGAGTTGAAGGATCCTCCTGCCTTACCTTTCTAGAGTGCTAAGATTATAGGCGTGAGCCACTACCCCCAGCCTACCCAAAAAAAATTTTTAAAAGACTTGTATGCTTTGTTCACAGATGTTCTCCCCTCTACCCTTTAACTCTGATGAATATTGGGGTTTCTAAGTGTGGTTAAGGAATTCTGACGTGTGTAGAGGTATATGTGTATGTAACATGTACGTGTATGTATAACATATACAGTAGAACCTCTGTGAGTCAAAATACGGAGGTGATCAACATCAGGAACCTCCACAGAGTACATGTGATGCACATCTGGTCTATGAAAATTAGCTCAACCTAAGCAGGTGGTCAAGGTAGGAAGCAGGTCAACTATGGAGGTTCTACCATATATTATACATGAGTTGCTACCACATAAGACACATTATATCTCCAAATCTCAATGAAGAAGAAAAAATATTTTGGAGGAGAAAACTGATATTTGCACATAGATAGATACGATACATCACACTGCCAGCCTGCAATGCCTCTGAGTCCCTGCGGCAAAGCTATGCCCAGCACTACAGACCAATTTTTCTCCATCTAAGGAGATTGAGTTTATTCCACATGTGGAAAGGGAAGCACATCACGCATTCCCAATGCAAAAACCTTTGTGTGTAGGGAAATGCAGCCCTCATCATTGTCTTCAACAGAACCAAAGAGGTCCCATAGGAGAGTACATTTAAGAAAACTGTCATAAAGTATTGACCAGGAAGATTAAATGATCCAGCCGGACATTTTGACAGGATTGAATTCAAAGAGCCAAGGCATCACTCCAGCAAATCAAGCTGAAAAGAAAAGAAGCTTATTTTTATAATCCGTCTTTCCTCAGTAAGGTTGGCTTCTCTAACCACGGGCTTGTCTGCCAGCTGGTCTGTCTAATGATGACCGTGAGAGGCAACAGCATGGGTCTACATTTCTCCATCTCCAGTTGCAACATGCAGCCAAATTCATTCTAGAAATTGTCCGAGGAGACTCTCTTTCCCAGAGAAGTTGATCCTAACTCTCTGGTCAGCAACATCCTCAAGAAAAGGGGCAGACAGCAAAGCTCCGTTTGCCTACAATCCAGTCTAGGGGAGTAAAAACTGTGCTATAGAATTCCCCTCTGTCTGAGGACGAGCAAAAACAAAGCCACTACCCCATCAAACAGCTCCGATGTTTTGTCATTAATGTTCCGGACCTCAGGCTCATCACCTGTGGCTCAAGCGGCTAAGGCGCCAGCCACGTATACCTGAGCTGGCGGGTTCAAATCCAGCCTGGGCCCGCCAAACAACAATGACAGCTGCAACAAAAAAATGGCCAGGCCTTGTGGTGGGTACCTGCAGCCCCAGCTACTTGGGAGGCGGAGGCAAGAGATTCACTTGAGCCCAGGAATTGGCAGTTGCTGTGAGCTGTGATGTCACCGCACTCTATCCTGGGTGACAGCTTGAGGCTCTGTCTCAAAAAAAAAGGTTCTGGACCTCAGCTGCCTCATCTATAGAAGAAAGATTTCCTTAGTTAGTTCCTTCCTGTTCCAACCTGCCACAATTCTGTTACCTGACCTAACAATTTCTGTTCCACCACACTCACTTTTTACATCCCTTCTGCCCCATTGCTCTTTTCCAATGGCAGTCATGAAACCAAGCGGACACTCTTCTGATTTATTAACTCGAAAGCCAGTGCTATCTCAAACAATAATGCTAATTAATGCTAATTAAGGCTAATTTCTCTACCTTTTTAACTCATTGTATTAGCTCTAGCCTGACCTGGAAATCAAACACTCAAGACCTGGGACACAAAATTCACCAAAAATGTGTGTCATTTGAAAAGTAAAGCAGTAAGTCTCTGTTAATGCTTCTGATCTCACAAGGTACTATCCAATTTCTCTCCTTTTTTCTTGCCAAATTTAAGTCTATGGTCTACACAACATCATCTCTCTATCACTAAACTATCACCAAATCCCTTCTTAAACACTGAGATTAGGCTTCCCCTGCAACACTCCACTAAAATATCTGTCTTGGGCCAGGCACAGTGGCTCACGCCTGTAATCCCAGCATTCTGGGACGCCAAGATGGGTGGATTGCTTGAGTTCAGGTGCTTCAGACCAGCCTGAGCAAAAGCGAGACCCTGTCTCTACTAAATTTAGAAAAAAAACTAGCTGGGCATAGTGGCTAGTAATCCTAACTACTCAGGAGGCTGAGGCAAGAGGATTGCTCAAGCCCAAGAGTTTGAGGTTGCTGCGAGCTATGATGCCACAGCGCTCAACCTAGGGCTACACTGTGAGATTCCATCTCTAAAACATAAAATAAAATAATAATAATAAAATATTTCTCTTAAAAATCACTAATGACTAAATCTAAAGCTTAAACTGATGAACTTTTCTCAGTTCTCATCCTTCCCAATCTTTGTTCAGCATTCATCACAATTAATGATCTGTTTTTAAAAAATTAATTCTTCCCGTGGGTTCTGTGAAGTTGTACTATCCAGGGTTGTTTCCCTCATGTGGGTGCTTTACTGTTTCAACTTTTACTTCCTAGCATCTCCAGTTTTGTTTTTTTTTTTTTGAAACATGGTCTCCCTACTTTTCTACTTATTGTAGAGACAGGGCCTTCCTCTTTTACTCTTGTTCTTGCTCACACTGGTCTCGAACTCCAGGCCTAATGTAGTACTCCTGCCTTAGTCTCCCTACATGCTCCAGTTGTAGAAATGAGCCACCATGCCTGGCCAAATCTCCTATTTTTTACTCTATAACAAATCTCTCCAAACATTAACGTATGTCCATGTCTTTAATTATCATTTCTATATGGACGACTTCCAAATAGACATGTGTGACTTGCAAGTCTATACCTCTGAACTCTCTCAGCTCCACAGACTTGGCTACTGGAGATTTCTCCCTTAAATATTCCATTCTAATTTTCAAGATCAACTTACCCAAAGCTGAAGGCTTTATCTTTCCACAGCACTCGACAATTACTTTCTACAACGTCTCTATTTGGTCAATTAAAAACACAATCCTAGAGATCCAGAAACATTCACTTTATACTTTTTTAATAAATAAGGATTGATTTCCTCCTTTACACGAGGCACAATACTATGTATTGAGAACACAAAGACAATACACAGTCCCTGTCCTTCAAGGGCTTCCCTCTCTGTTTCTTCTACTGTATATTTATTCCATGATTCCTTTTATTTGGGCTCATAAGATTTCCCCCCAAACCCTCTCCCCTTTGAATGTCTCTCTTTCTGCTCATTGTATCTCTCTTGGCCTCCTACTTTTACTCAAAATTCAAAGTAATATTCATTTGTTCTTCTTCTTTCATTTACTATTGGTCTCTAAGTCCTATCAAATTTCCTTCATAAGATTACTTATATTTCATAATAAATATTTACTGAGTGTCCACCAAATGCTAAGCACTGTGTTGAGCTAGGAAAACACAAGGAGAAACATGAGACAAAGGTTTTTGCCTTTGATAACTTCAGAGTCTAGCATTAGAAAGAGATGGGTAAACCAATTACTATAACACAACAGGATAAGCATTATAATATACCTAAGAGGGAAGCCCACAACCTGACTTGGGAGAGTTAGGACAGGCTTCCCAAAGAAAATGATGCTTGACCTGAATATAAAGGATCACGTGATGTGAACCTCTCAGATTGGGGCATTCTAGAGAACAACAGCAAATGGTTCAGCAGAGTTGAGGTGTGAGAAGACAAAGATGAAACTGAGAAAGTAGAAATGGGTCCCCTCAAACAGAACAGTCAGGGTGTGTTATGGATTGAATTGTGTCCCCAAAAGGATATGCTGAAGTCCTAATCCACAGTACCTCTGAATGTAACCTTATTTGGAGAGAGGTTCTTTGAAGAGGTGCTTAAGTTAAGATGTGGTCATTGGGGTGACCCCTCATCCAACATGGCTGCTGTCCTTAAAAGAAGAAAATGCATTTGAAGACAGATACACAAGGATGACCCCATGTGATAATGGAATCAAAAACAGAAGCACTAAAGCTGCAAGCCAGTGAATACATGAGTTAGCAGAAACTAGAAAAGGTCAGAAAGGATATTTCCCTTCAGAATTCAAAGGGAGCATGGCCGTACTTACACCTGATTTTGAACTTTCAGCCTCCAGATTGGTGAGAACATAGATTTCTATTGTTTTAAGCCACCAAGTTTATGGTACTTAGTTACAGCAGCCCTAGAAAATTAGTATGGTGTTAAATGCCAAGAAATGTACATTCATGTCCATTTAGATGTCCCATTCTAGCACTTAGTAATAACACACCTCACATATTGACCAAATAATTATTGTCATGAATGCTCAAAAGTTAGATGCCCTCATAATTATTTGGTCAATACATAGGATGTGTTTTTATGCTAGGTGCTGGAATAAAATGTAAATATTTCTGTAATTTCCACTTCCAGGTCTCCTGTCTAAATTGCTCTATTTTGACTATTCTAAGATAAGAAATTGCATACATTCTAAAATTGCATACAACTCTCTGAAATAGGCATAATCTTACAGTCGATAGCATTTTGCCCTCAAGGACATCCTTTGCCAGTTAAACCCTCTGTTTGAGATCTGTTGTCATTGATAGTTGTGGTGGTGGCACTGCTGGTACTGGTGCTGGTCTATGTCTCGTGTGTGTGCCCAAGTATATTCCATACTGGTAGGACAAATTCAGATTGCAAATCTGAGTCAGAACTGATTCATGAATTCATATTATCAGGGAATCTTATTCCTTTCATGTAGTGCCAAGGTTATAAATATAAATAAATACAATTTTTATTTTTTGAGACAGTCTTACTCTGTTGCTCCACCTGCCTTGGCCTCCCAGAGTGCTAGGATAACAGGCATGAGCCACTATACCCAGCCTAAACAAAACGTTTTTAAAAGTGTTAGAACTTTGGAAACTGTAGAACAAGAAAATCTATATTTTTGGGGAGTTTGCCCTAAGAAAACAGTTTGTATTTAAGTCATTTTTAATTTCTTTCTTCAAAATAATTGCAAGCTAGTTATCCTTGATATTAGCCACCTATGGGGCTTGAATCATCAATACTTTGACGTAATCTATACCTAAAAAGGCTTACGGAAAGCAATAAGAAAAATAGCTGATGTTTTCCAGTGCTCATTCCAACTTAAGAGATCTTCACACATCCTGATGCAAATTTGACAAGCAGCCTACCACTTGTATGTAATAAAATTCCAAATGTTGGCATTTTATCCTGTATTTAATAAAAACCACTAAATAATTTATGTTTGTACTTCTTTAAAAAGTTTTATGTGCTCAGAGTCTGTACAATCTCTTTAAAAGCAACAGAGAAACAGCATGATTCTGTAAATGAGATGAATGCTCCTATGGCAAATATGTACTGGATACTCTTGCATTTTGGTTTCACTGTAACCATTACTGTGCTATCTATGCACAAGTGTTTTCCTACTGGAAAGCCAGTGTCTGGCACAATGGAAAGTATAATGTGGTTTTCCTTTGTTCATTGAGTATTTCCAACTGAATGGGGGAAATACTTGATCTTGGTCTTGTTTAGTTTTTAGTTTTTGTTTGTCTCTTTGGTTTTAGTTGGTTTTGTTTGTTTTTATTTTTAGCTATGATACAGCAAAAGATCTCGTAGAGATGGATTTTGCTAGGGTGTAATTTTAACGAAATCTACAAATCTAGTAACAATTTCTAAGTCGCCATCTGTGGATATCTTCTGCTAGTGTTTTAAAAGTGCAAATATTTGGGGGGGAAGTCTAGAAAGAATAGCATGATTCAAAACAATTCAATTATAATCTACATTTTTCTCTGGCATTTCATACTTCATTTGATTAAAAGAACTTTCTTATCATGTCCTAAATGAAACCAGTTTTTATACCATGATTTCAATTTCAAGGTCATCCTCTGACCAGCTCACCTTGTCACACATCCAACAATCCTACAGCATGATACCTTCAGTCCATTCACTATCCTTTGTCCCTCATGTACTTACTTCTCTTCTTACCCAGCCTAAATTCCAGCATCAATCCCTAAATCATTCTCCTGGATGACCCCTCAACTCCTTTGTGCCACTCTCTCTTCTCTTAGTCACTTAGCAAAATCTTATCCACTAACTCCTACTCATTAAATCCTCCTCTGCCTGCTCTGTGTGATTGATTGTCCCACTTTATACTCATGACCACCACACCCCAGTGGGCCCTCTGTGCTACCTAGTAAGAATAGTTCATTTCCTAATCAAATCATTGTCCTACTCTTCTAGACAATAGCATCATCATCTCTCCTTTATCCCAACTTTACCTTCTCCTTTATCCCAACTCTCTGATAACATTGTGATTATTTTAAAACATAAATCAAATAGTGTTATTTCTCTGCCTAAAACCCTCTGCTGACTGTCCTCTCTCATGGTGAATGCCAAAGTCCTTGCAATGACCTACATGATCCGGCCCTATTTCATCTCTGACCTCATCTTCTACACTCTCCCCTGTTACTGCTCCTTCCTTCTTGGCCTCCTTGCTCAGTTAACACATCGGGCACTCTCCTACCTCTGGGCCTTTGCATGTGCTGTTTCCTCTGCCTACAACACTCTTTCCCCAGATATACACTATTTACATGGCTTACTCCTTTGCCTCCTTTGTCTCTGTTCAATTGTCACTTTCTCTGTGACATCTTCTCTGACCATTTTATTTAAATATGAACTTTCTCCTTCACCCTTGAACTCTCTTTACCCTTTTTCTGCTTTATTCTCTTCCATAGTACTTATCACCATCTTCACACTGTATGTTTTACTTGTTTTGTTTATTGTCTACATGCACCCATTAGAACGTAACTGTGGGCCCATATGCCCAGGATGGTAGCCTATTTTATCCACCTTTATTTTGTTGAAACCCAGCACCTAGAACAATAACTGATATACAGGGTAGCCATAAAGTTTGTGTGCAATTTTTAATTCCACATTATTTTAAATTGCACACAAACTTTATGGCCATGCTGTATAGTAGGGGTGCTTAATAAATATTTATTCAAGGAATGAATTAGTGAATGAATGGCTGGATCAATGATGAAGCATCTTTATTAAAGGGGGTGTGTCTAAACCTTGCCTGTTGCCTTGCTAGTTTAGGTCAGGTTGTTCCCTCTATAATTATTAACAGCAAACACTTAAGTCCAAATTTGTATTTGATTGCCAAAAAAGAAAAGTTGGTAAAAGTATAAAAATGATCTTACCCTGCCAGGATAGAGTGGCTGAGAGCAATGCTGGACCTACCAGGATCTTCTGTGAGCAGCTCCTTTTGCCCAGCAAAAAAGAAGCTGCTGTTGTCCACTCTCAGCAGACAGGTCAGAAATAATGGCTTATAGCTCAAGGCTGTTTTTTCTCTTTTTAGAAAATCAAAATATGACCACAAAAATTATATTACAACCAGGAAATTTGCATAAGTCCCACTCACATTAACCAACATTACTCACCTCACTAAAGAAGGGCAAAAGCAACTAAAAGTTGTTTTCATGTTAGTCCAAGTTAAGGCATCTCTAGGCAATGCATATATATGACATTTTATCAATATAGAGACAAAAATAAAATTTATTATATCATAAGTCACAAAGTACTTTCTGAAATCTATTTTTAAACATAGCATTTCTCTTTCTTGTAGATTGAATTTCCTTACTTATTAAATAACAGAAATAAAATTTGCTTAAATTTTTAAGAATAACCTTAAAACTTAGTCTGAGCTTCTTAGCTCATAGAGAGCTTGAGAAGACACTGAACAAGGATGTTACTAAAAGATGATTTGTTAAAATTATAAAGTAACTTAGTTTAAGGTTATTCTTAGTTTTCCCACTGAATAAAATTGAGGGAAAAAAGCTGCCTTTCAGATCATATATTTATTTAACAAATAAAATAGATCGATAACTTACCACATTATTCTACACACTAACAGGATTTCTCAAACTCAAGAGAGATACCATTTCTTGAGCAATAAAAAAAAACTTCCTCCACATCATAAAGATAGAGGAAAGCTTTCAATCCAGCTTCAAGTTCTTTCTCACTAGTTCTACTCACAAGCTAGTGGAGTGTATCTGTGTCACAGCTGAGCTTCTTAGTAAAGAAAGCTTGAGAAGACACTGAACAAGGATGTTACTAAAAGATGATTTGTTAAAATTATAAAGCAAACATCTTTTGGCCTCCAAATAGTCTGCATTAGAAATCTTCACCCCTGGGGATCTGATCCCTATGACAACATTATTCTGAATCCAGGATAATTACAAACACATGGCATCTTTTTCCTGCATGCTTTCTTGACCCAAACTCAAGCAACATGCACCAGTTACAGGATGGGACTTGAAATTCCCATTCTCACACAGCATAGGCAGGGAGTGTTACCAATAATAAAGAATAAAAGGCCAAGCACAGTGGCTCACACCTGTAATCCTACAACTTGGGAGGCCAAGGTGGGTGGATTGCTTGCACTCAAAAGCTCAAGACCAGCCTCAGCAAGAGCAAGACCCTGTCTCTACTAAAAATAAAAAAACTAGCCAGGTGTTGTGGTGGGGGCCTGTAGTCTCAGCTACTTAGAAGGATGAGGCAAGAGGATGGCATGAGCCCAAGAGTTTGAGGTTGTTGTGAGCTATGACTCCACGGCACTCTACCCAGGGCAACAGCGTGAGAGTCTATCTTAAAAAAAGAAAGAATAGGCTTGGCACCTGTGGCTCAACAGGCTAAGGCGCCAGCCACGTACACCTGAGCTGGCGGGTTCGAATCCAACCCAGGCCCTCCAAACAACAATGACAGCTGCAACCAAAAAATGGCCGTGCATTGCGGCGGGCGCCTGTAGTCCCAGCTACTTGGGAGGTGGAGGCAGGAGACTCGCTTGAGCCCAGGAATTGGAGGTTGCTGTGAGCTGTGATGCCACAGCACTCTGTCCAGCGTGACAGCTGAGGCTCTGTCTCAAAAAAAAAAAAAAAAGAAAGAATAAAAGTTATACAACATTATTATAAATTATATCTGTATTTATCCACCCCCATTTTCAGTTCCTTTTTTTCTTAATAATTTTTTTGAATCATAATTGTGTACATTGGTGCAATCATAGGGCACAATGTGCTTCATATACAATCAGAAATATTTTGATCGTACTGTTACAGATAGCCTTCATGGCATTTTCTTGATCACTATATAAAGACATTGATACTC
>CAUYON010127775.1:0-10619 GCA_963573935.1 Arctocebus calabarensis | reverse complement strand
TAAAAACTGGCTTTCCGCCGCCAATAAACGAGACCTTGACAAGAAACCTGCTTGGTCTCGTTCTCTCTTTCTCGCCCATTCCTTTTCAGGCTCGGTCCCCCTCGTCCCCACGAATAACCGCGTCCCGCGGGCCGGGACAAAGGAAGTCGGAGAAGATGAGTGAACAATTTCTCCGACTTACAGTTCTGATAACTGTGATGGAGGGTGAAGGGTAGGAAGCTTCTTGGACTGAGGTACAGTTTCAAGAAAGGTTTGATAAGGTCAGTTGAGAATTATGAAACTCATCCAGGTGCTGTGGCTCACGCCTGTAATCCTAGCACTCTGGGAGGCCACAGCAGGTGGATTGCTTGAGCTCAAGAATTTGTGACTAGCCTGTGCCAGAGTGAAACTCCATCTGTGGAAAAAAAAAATGCTGAGTGTTGTGCCCCTATGGAGGCTGAGGCAAGACAAAGACCTGAGCCCAAGAGTTTGAGGTTACTGGGAGCTATGAAGCCATAGCACTCTATCAGGGCAAGAAAGTGAGACTCTATCTCTCCCCTCCCCTCCAAGAAAAAAAAGAATTATCAAGCTCAAGTATCCTATTTGAGTAGTTCTGCTGCTTGCAGGAATAGGACTGTATATAGTCATCACCATGTAAGATGTCCACCACATAGTCATCAATTTTGAGCTGCCGTAGGAGGCCTGACCTTGGCATGAACATAGTGTCAGGCTCTGAGAAGCAACAGCTGGGGCTGTCAGTTCTGCTCCCTACACTAGGAACGTGCATTTCAAACTTGTTAAATCATCTAAGGCCAGAAAATAAAATGTTCTCTAGCCTATTTTCACACATGACACATCAGAAAGTCTGAGAATTTCTACTAAGAATATCAGCTGAAGGCACAAAAGAGAATCTGTGCCCCCTTCTCCTCATGTGTGGCAATGTTTTGATAACTATTTAATTGGTAAGCTTGGAATTTTATTGTAGTTTTCATATCAATAGCAGTTAATTCATATTTGCAAAGTAAGGAGTTCATATTAGAGACCAGTATGAACTGATAAGTACAAATTTCTGAATGGAATTTCTGAAAGGCTAATTAGAAAGAATATGTAAGCTGATGTACAGTGTAACTATAATAATAACGCGAAGATGACCTGATATGGGAAAATTTGCTTCTACTCACAGTTTCTGATGGAAAGATTTAAAATGTTATTCAACCTTTATCAAACTAAACAGTGTGTGATATATTAACATTAGATTTTAACATTTAATATTGGAATTTAATGTATAATATTAGCATTAGATTTTAATATACTAATTTTTATATCTTGGCTCAGTGATAATCCAAAGATTTTACTGAAAGAGTTAGACATAAAGCTACACATTTTATATGGTGATTTTGACCCAATTTGATTTAGTCTCCAATTTTGCAGTAGAACCAGTGTTCACACATCACATGTTTTTATTGTGTGCCTCTTAATTCTTTCCATGATTGCTCTTTTAACGATGTCTCAAATATTCATGAATGCCTCATGTGTGTTAATGTGAATCAACATGCATTGTCATTTAGATTAACTGAGGCTTGATGTATGTCCTTCTCTTCCTGTGATATTTTCTCTAGATCACTGTAATTTTGCTTTACCTTTTGAATTGGACTGGGCATGCTGTTACTTCCATAGCAGATTAATGCTGGAGCTAAATGAAGTGGACCAGTACTATATATAGGGCACAATAGGGAACCTGTGACCGACTAGCAGGATTAATTCTTGTGTCCATTGTCTGTATGTTGCCATAGTTTGTACCCTTTTGAATTTACATTGTTTCGAATACCACATTTTGCCTGCCTTTATTCTAATGTACCTTATAGCTAATAGGCATATTTTAAAAAGTGGAATTTTAAAATCTTAGCAATTTAGTGTGTGCTATTTTAAGACTACAGCTGCATTTATTATCTTATTCCTTTAAACTATTCATTTTATTTTTATTAACTTTTCTGAGAAGATATTGGTCCTATGGGATTTCACACCTTACTTTATTTAAAATCTTCAATTTCCACCAAAGTGTAAAAAGATAAAAAAAGATAACCAAAACAAAGTTATAAGAAAAAAGACATCTGACTATAGCCTTAATTTATTTTCATAATCTATAAGCTTTGAGGATGTAGCAAATACCATCCTCTCCCTAGACCTGCAGCCTTCATCAGGTTTTCCTGAGGATACAACTTACTTCACATCATTGTGGGGACAGCTTCCTCCAAGGCATCCTCTCTGCCATTTTGGCCATTCTCCCCTTCTGCATGTCTTGTGTTTTTGTTGTTGTCGTTATTATTTGTTCCTTTTCTTCATGTCTTTGTCATATATATAATATTGATGTTTTTATCTTACATTTCCCCCCAGTAGGAGGTTGTTGGCAAGAGCACAGGGACTCATGCTTATAATCCTAGCACTGTGGGAAGCTGAGGAGGGAAGATCACTGAAGGCCAAGAGTTCGAGACCAATCTGAGACAGACCCTGTCCCTACAGATAAGAAATAGAAAAGTTAGCTCAGCAGAGCAGCAGGTGCCTGAAGTCCTAGCTACTCTGGACGGTGAGGCAGGAGGATCAGTTAAGCCCAGGAATTTGAGGCTGCAGTGAGCTATGATGACACCACTGCATGCTGCATTCTAGCCCTGGCAACATAGAGAAAACTGGTCTAGGAAAAAAAAAAGAAAAGTATTGTTGTCAATAAGTAAATGAATAGATTGAACCAAAATAGGAACTTTAGAATTCCATCTTGGCATTAGTGTCAGGGACCATTCCACATTTTTTTTTTGTTAATCCTTTCAATTAATCTTTGCAATAGTCCTCTGATATAAGAACCATTGTTATCCTCCTTAAGCAGCTGGAAAATCTGATTTCCAATGTGATGGCTAATTTTATGGATAAAAAATGTTCGGAAAAATGGAAAAAGATTATTTTTGGATGTGTTTGAAAGAGTGTTTCTGGAAGAAATTTGAATCAGTGGACTGAATAAAGATGATTGCTTCACGATCACCAGTGCAAGGGGTATCATCCAATCTGTCAAAGATGAATTAAAACAGTTGGAGGATGGCCAAATCCATTCTTTCTGTCTTCTGGAGTGAGGACATCTCTGTTCTTCTGCCCTTTGACTTTGGTGTGTCAGTTCTTAGTCCTTTGGATTCCAGGATTTAAGACAGCTGCCCCCCAATTTTTAGGCCCTTGATTTGAACTGTCAGTAACATCATTGGCTCTCCTGGTTCTCAGGCTATTGAACTTGGACTGGGTTATTCCACTGGCTTTCCTGGTTCTCCAGTTTACAGACAACAGCTTAAAGAAATTCTCAGCCTCCATAATCATGGGAGGAGCCAATTCCCATTCTAAGTTCTCTCTTATCTATATATTGCATTGGTTCTGTTTCTCAGGAGGACTCTGACTAATATTATAAGATAAATTAAGAAATCTGCTCAAGACCCCGTAAGAAGTGATAGACTAAGTACTTGTAAATCAGTAAATCAAATTTCAAGCCTGCCATCCATCTCTGCATATCTGAGCTGGCAGCACATTTTAAGTATGTTTTTCTTACAGCAGTTTTACATTTTCTTTAACCTTGTTTAAAGCATAAGAGATGATTATGGATGAATATTAATTAAAGTTTCTTAAAACTGGCCTTATTTGATTAAAGCTAAATTAATATGGCCTTCCAACATGAAAAGTTTTCCCACCCTGAGTTAAACTGTGAAGAATGCTGGGGAAGTTACTTGAAATAAAATTGTGGCTCAGAAGCGTTTGCTTACTTACTCTGGTTCTGTTAGGAAAAAACAGTCTTTGGAGAATTCATTAAAATATTAAGATGTTCAACTTGCTTTGCTCAACTTATGATTAATTTCTACCAAAGACTTAAAACCAGACGAATGCTTTGGAAGTGTTATAGAATGTCTGAAATTCAAAGGACATGTGTAAAAAAAGAGAAACTTAATTTCTGCATATTTATTCTGTATTCCACAGGAATGTTCTTTTGCTAAAATCACCAAGTTATTTGCTTGCTTTTGTATGTTTCTTAACAGTCTTAGATGAAGAAGTAAAATGCCCAGACTTTCAATCTTAGTAAGCATGGAGGAGAGAACTCCATCTGATAGGATAAAACTCATGGGGAATAAAGAAATACATTTAAGAATCAGCTTGACGCTGCTTTACTTTGAAGGTGTGCTGTATTTAGTGACTTAACTCCTAAAGGATTGCATAAAGAAAGTGAAGGAGACCTGGCAAATGCTACCCTTACTTTTGCCAAGTAAGTCATTGCAATAGCAAATCCACTTGATATGATGTGACAAGAGGGGCACTTTATCTCTGTGGTATTGGTCCTCCAAACCCATCTCATTAGTCTGACCATGAAGATAACATCAGAAGAACACATATGGAGCATTACTCTATAAAATACCTGACCAGGAATCCTCAAAAACATTAATGTCAGGAAAACTGAGGAAAGTCTGAGAAATAATCACAGCCCAGAAGACAGGATACATGACAACCAAAGGTGATAAGGTGTTCTGAATCCTGGAACAGAAAATGGTCATTAGGTGAAAACTGCAAAAAGGTGAAATGCCAATCTAAGTGCAGATTATGGCAGTAACAGTTGTTACTGGTATGCCAATGTTGATATTTTAGTCATGACAAAGATGTCATACTATTTCATGCAAGATTTTATTTTATTTTATTTTATTTTATTGAAGTTTTTGGCCCAGGGCTGGGTTTGAACCCGCCACCTCCAGTATATGGGGCCAGTGCCCTACTCCTTTGAGCCACAGGCACCACTCTCATGCAAGATTTTAACACTATGAGACTCTGAGTGAGGTATTTCTGGAACCTATCTCTAATATCCTTGCAACTTAAACAACTGAACAGCTATGAACTTAAAAGTTTATTAAAATCAATTCAAGGAGATATTACCAGTTTCTTTGTACCTACATATTCTAGTTACATACTTTATCATTCTGTTTTAATGTTTTTTAACCCTCTAATCTTAGCATTTCAGCCATAATAAAACAAAACAAACCAAGAAAGCTGTTTTGCATTTTGTGATGGTGAAGTAGAGGCCAGATGGGGAGCGAGGATGCTTCTGTACCTTTGAATCTTTAGGTTATATCTGGCTACTGTTGTGCATTATTTTTAATCTCAATAATAAGAGGATGAAAAAAAATCAAGTACTTCTTTTTATTACCATGAATTTATGATTTCGACAAGGGTAGAATTTTACCTGCATAAAAGTAAAGTAAGTTACCTCCTGGTACCTCTTACTGTGACCTTATTTGGAGGCAGAGTTTTTAAGGACATAATGAAGTTAAAGTAAGGTTATTAGTGTTTCCCTGAATCCAATATGCCTAGTGTCCTTATAAAAAGAGGAAATTTAGACATCAAAACCCCCATAGAGGGTGGTGCCTGTGGCTCAGTGGGTAGAGTTCTGGCCCCATATGCCAAGAGTGGCAGGTTCAAACCCAGCCCCAGCCAAACTGCAACAAAAAATTAGCTGGGTGTTGTGGTGGGCACCTGTAATCCCAGTTTCTTGGGAGGCTGAGGCAAGAGAATTGCATAAGCCCAGGAGTTGGAGGTTGATGTGAGCTGTGTGACGCCACAGCACTCTACCAAGGGCAATAAAGTGAGACTCTGTCTCTACAAAAACCAAACGAAAACAAAACAACATAGAGGGAAATTATTGTGAAGAAACTTAAACACAAGATAACCATTGACAAACAAAAGAATAAGGTGTGGAGCAAATCCTTCCCTCACAGGCCTAAGAAAGAGCAAATCCCACCAAGACCTTAATTCGGGACTTACTGCCTCCAGAATTGGGAGGCTATAAATTACGGTTGTCTAAACAACCCAGTCTGTGGTACTTGGTTAGAGTACTTCAAACAAAAGGCAACGTCAAGGCACCGCTAAAGAGTGCATTTGGCGAGCTCCAGGATGAGTCAGAAGAGAAGTTCTAAGCTGCGTATACAGCAGAAGTTAAGCTATGTGGCAATAGTAATAATAGGCAACTACATTGAAGAAAATGAACGGACTCAAAATTATAAAGAAAAAAGAACATTTTGTTCTGTCTATGTATTATAAATGAAATAAGGGCAAAGAAGTACAGACTCAAGATGAGTTGAGAGGAGTGTCTACAGTATCATCTACATTAGGAGGTTTATTTATAAATAAGTGTCCATAGTTTCTACCTGCTTACACGACCATTCTTGGGATCCAGGTCATCAACTTTCATGTATTTGTAACATGCAAGAAATATTAATTATTAAATTCTTACTCCTTCCACAGTCCTGATGAATTATGTGGAAGATTGAAAAAATGAGAAATCATAGTTCTTTCTCTCAAGTTTTCTTCCAAATTAATTCATCAAAGAAACAAACCCTGGGTTGAGTACCAACTATGCATAATAAACTCCAGTAAGAACTACAGAGCATAGTAACAAGATTAAAGAGATTACCCGTTATAAATTAGTGGCCAAAGAAAATACACCATAAAGATCTATAATAAGACCCATTACCATTCAAACATTCCTATCAGTAATTTACTAAATCCTGCTAAATAATAAATAATTTGGGAAAAAATTATTTTTTTTCCCAAAAAAATTTTTTTTCACAAAACCAGCTGAGCCTCAGTTAAAGCATTCTATAATAGACATACTCTTATTTGACAATGTGAATGTTACTTTTTTGTATAATTATTCATATTGCTTAATATTTCGATGCAGTAATCATTTGATTTCTTTTCTGACTGTATTTATCTTCTTTCATTCTTTTCGAGGGTTTTGTTGCTAGTCCTTATCTTGAACACTGTCATTGTTATTAAATATTAAGCCTTTTTAATTCTGTGAAGGCACAAAGTGGAAACCTAATAAACACATGTATATGTAAAAATAAAATAAAATAATTAAATAATTTGACTTCAGTTTTTGGTGCACATGTGTGTGTGCATGCACTAATGTGTGCTTTTTGCTAAAAGAAATTAATTGATTACGTAGAAAAGACCTGGGGACAGAGTACAATTTCTACATGTATAGCAAGACATTAGTATACATTTAAAGTAACATATTCTAGTCATGCTACAAAAAAACAGTTCAGAGAAATCTGTTTATAATGACTTTTTAATTGTATTAAAATAAAAAAAATTAATTAAATGACAAAAATCTACCCAAAATTTAACAAGTTAAAAGCCAAATTCCAGGTGAAAAGCATTAACAACTCCAGTATTAACTACTCACAGCATGTAACAAAACACCATCGAGCCTAGTGGCTAGCTAGCAAGCGTTTATCACTGCCCCTCAGTTCACAAGTTTGTTGGGCATTTCTTCTGTCCTAGACCAGCCTTTTCTGATCTTAGCTGGGCTTGCTCACCTATCCACATTCCTTTGATGGATGGGGAGAGAATGGGACAGAGCTTAATTTACATCTATCGCATTTGGCTGTTGCTTGGCCCATGCGAAGAGGATGACTGAGCCACAGGTCTCATCACTCAGCTTTCTGCTGGTGGAAGAGACACATTTTATGAGAGAGAAGAGAAGACCAGAAAACTTCTTGGAACCTGAACTAGGGATGGGCGCACTCTTACCTCTGCTGCATTTCATCAACCAAAGCAAGTCACAAAACCAGCTGAGATTCAAATGTGGAGAAATACAGATTCTATTTCCTAGTGGAGCGACGTATAAAGACTATGAATACAGAAAGGGGTGAGGAATTGTGCATAATCGTGCAGTCTATCATAGCTACTAACTTGATGTTCTGTATTGTCATGACATTTAAACAAGGTATTCTAGAATATCTTCTTTACCGAAATCTTTAAGAATTGAGGGCTGAAATACTATGTCTGTATGTTTTGGAAATAAACAACAAAAGCAATACAAATATTCTATCTTGTTATAAAAATTGATATTCAACTATTTCCAGAAAGTGCATATTGAGGAATATTACTCTAAAAGTGAATAAAAGACAAAAAAATGCCTTTTGCGTGAGTGGGTTAGTGTTGCTATAACAAAGCATTCCCACCCTAGTGACTTAAACGGTAGAAATTAATTTTCTCGCAGTTCTGGAGACGAGATGTGCAAGGTCCAGCTGTCAGAAGGTCTGATTTCTTTCTCAGGACTGTCTTTTTGGCTTGTAGATGATCATTGTCTTTCTATATCTCCACACGGTTACCCCTAATTATGTGCATTGTCTAGGTTCTATTCTCTTCTTCCAAGAAGGACCTGGGTCATAATGAATCAGAGCCCACCCATACGACTTCATTTTACCTTTCTTACCTCTGTAAAGGCCTTTTCTCTCATACAGGCACATTCTAAGGTAATGGGAATTAAGATGTCAATATTAGCTCTGGGAGCCTATAATTTGGTCTAAAACACATTGTATCAAAACAAAGTCACACAGTCTTTTGGTTGGTAGAGATGTACTAAAGTATTCTGAGTAGATTATTTCCAGTTTTTATTAGTGTTGAATCTACAGTTGTTCTGTTCACACCGCCCTCACTGAGATACTGGGAATGAATATCACTCTCTGCACACTTTCCTTGAAATGATTATGTCCTTTTTTTGATCTGTAGTTTGTTACCCTTCTGTAATAAACCTTTTTTTTTTTTTTGCAGTTTTTGGCCACAGCCAGGTTTGAACCCACCACCTCTGGTAGATGGCGCTGGCACCCTACTCCTTTGAGCCACAGGTGCCCCTCTCTGTAATAAACTTTTATGGTTTGACGAATACTCATATGGATAAACTACTTCAGTGAGTAGAATTTAAAACTTGGAGAAAAACTCAACATTTTTAGATATATTTTCGTATCAGTCTTTTGCCTTCATCTCACTTAACATCAGATGAGGATGACTGAGGCAGATGAAGACATTTTGTACATTTCAGCTTTTCTAGATACATCACACACACATTCAATACATATGTGGTTATATTTGCTATGTA
Organism: Arctocebus calabarensis; assembly: GCA_963573935.1. Lineage (NCBI taxonomy): Eukaryota > Metazoa > Chordata > Mammalia > Primates > Lorisidae > Arctocebus > Arctocebus calabarensis. The sequence continues at coordinate 1,687 of CAUYON010127775.1, read as the reverse complement.
CTATTACATGTGTTCCAATCTCTGAGAAAGAGGTAAGGAGAGTATATATTTTTTCTTTTTTGTAATACATGGGTACAGATAGGTTTTAACAATTCCAGAGACATAGTGCAGGGAATGAAATAAAACCTAGAACACCAATCTGTCTCTCCCATTTGCTTTCTGTAACTAATTAGGGAATTTCAGTCACCTGGCTCTGCCAAATCTATGTTCATCAGAAAGGAAAAGACTTTATCTCAGTAGAGAAATCATTTTTCCCTAACCGAGACATATTCACAGACTATACTGTGTGAAAACAAATTAAATACCCTAGTTGCAACTATTAATCTCAATGACTGAACATTGCTTCCTTCTCCACAAGGCTAAGATTGTTATTTAATTAAAGAATAAATGCATTGCCTAAAAGACAATGACTTTTCAGTTTTAGGGGACTGAATAAGTAAAACAACATACTCCAGAATGTTGTTTTGGGTATTGGCAATTAAACTCCTAAAATATTCCTATAGTTACTCTGGAAAGGTGAGTATCTCACTATCTCACCTGCTTCATCAGGACACAAGCCCCTCACACTTACTTTCCTTAATTTAATCTCACAGAAGGGGAAGTATGAGAAATAATATTCAAGCATGGCCTATGTTTGTAAAAGAGACAAATAGCATTTCTAAATTATTGAAGGAGTCCTAAATAGATAATTTTCCTGCAAAGCTCAGTGTATGTATTGACAATTTGGGAGCATAAACTCAAACCTAGGGATTTCCTGCACTCAAGTATGTGATTTTCACAAAGCTTTATTGCACGAGGAGTGAGACTTGTTCATGGCACATTTTTGCCTTTACTTTGTTGACTTAGAAATTAATATCAAGTAAAGGTAACCATCTCCTCTTAGATCTAGAGAATGAAAGTTTCCAGTTGTATAGAAATGAGACTTCTTTAGCTTGAGGTAATGAACATTAACCATTACTTTCTAGTACATGTGGTCTATACTCAAATTAAAGGAGCCCTGATTAAAGCCTAATAACCTTTGGTACAATCTTCAACAAGAACTCTATGTGGTATTTTGTTTGTTAGTTTGTTTGAGACAGAGTCTCACTTTGTCACCCTTGGTACAGTGCTGTGGTACGGCTCACAGCAACCTCAAACTCTTGGGCTCAAATGATTCTCTTGCCTCAACCTCCCAAGTAGCTGGAACTACTGGCACCTACCGTGACACCTGACTATTTTTAGAGATAAGGTCTCCCTCTGGCTCAGGCTGGTCTGGAACCTGTGAGCTCAGGCAATCCACCCACCTCAGCCTCCTACATGCTGGGATTACAGGTGTGAGCCACTGTGCTAGACCTTAACTCTGACATTTTCTTATAACTAATAATAAATTTTATCTCTCAACCTTTTTATTTCCCCTTGTAGAGACAGAGTTTCACTTTACCATCCTTGGTAGAGGGCTATGGCATCACAGCTCACAGCAACCTCCAGCTCCTGGGCTTAGGCGATTCTCTTGCCTCAGCTTCCCGAGTAACTGGGACTATAGGCACCCGCCACAATGCCCAGCTTTTTTTTTTTTTTATAATTTTATTGAATCATAATTCTGTACATTGGTGCAATCATAGGGCACGATTCATATACATTCAGAAATGTTTTGATCGCACTGTTACAGTTAGCCTTCATGGCATTTTCTTGATCACTATATAAAGAC
>CAUYON010127772.1:0-17386 GCA_963573935.1 Arctocebus calabarensis | reverse complement strand
TAGTTCCCCACTCCTGCCTCAAGTTTGCCAACTGGAGACTGAATTGGGGAAGAACTGTCTGTTACCCCGTGCAATCCTTCTATCTCTGGGGTTCAGTTGATTCATGCAAAATCTACCTCAGAATCTCAGTTTTTTTTTTTTGTTTTTTTTTGAGACCGAGCCTCAAGCTGTCACCCTGGATAGAGTGCTGTGGCATCACAGCTCACAGCAACCTCCAGTTCCTGGGCTCAAGCGAGTCTCCTGCCTCTGTCTGCCAAGTAGCTGGGACTATAGGCGCCCGCCACAACGCCCGGCCATTTTTTGGTTGCAGCCGTCATTGTTGTTCTGCGGGCCCGGGCTGGATTCGAACCCGCCAGCTCAGGTGTACGTGGATGGCACCTTAACCCGTTGAGCCACAGGTGCCAAGCCAGAATCTCAGTTTTTAAGATAGGCTCATGTCTCATGTTTTGCCCTTCAGAAATAATAAAAAGAAGCTTATGTGACTCTAGAAATTTACATACAGACAAAAGGTGTTAGAAGTGGCATGCTAAAGACAGCAGTTGCTATTTTGGGGGTCAGGCTTACGAATACGGATAGGCAATTGGGCAGTTGGGACTTTTATTTCCTAGTTCATGCCCATGCACCTTGGTATTGGCCAAGGTATTTCACAGCAGATGTGACTTTAAAAGTGTGAAATAGAAAAATATTATACAATATACAATTGTGTAATAAGACTGTCCTGCATTTTACTAAAAGTACTTTTACATTTCACAGGAAAATAACATAATGAAAATTTCTTTTTTTATTGCCATGTTAGGAGAATACATACGCGGTTCCGTCACTTGAAGGAGGTATAAGAGTACATGAAAATTCCGAAAAGTCTGGGACCATAACAGATATGCTGCTGCAAAAGTGTCCAAGAGATTTGTCTTGTGTCGTTACAAATATTCAGCAGTCTCCGCGGATACCAGGAAATATCGCTGTCATTGTGGAACTCCTACACAACATATCAACAGCTCTATTGACAGATGTTGACGAGGCAAAGATGCAGGTGACTGGCTTGAATATTTGGTAGATGGGAAGAGAATGCAGGTTAGCTGGAATATTCTGTGTACTTCTTGGAGGCTGGGGAACACATCTTTCACCTCAGTATTTCCAATCCTAGCAAAGCAGGTGCTCAATAAATCTTTGTTGAAGAAAGAATGAATAAATGAATGGAGAAAGGAAACATGTTGAACCAAGAAACATTTCTAGAGAATAGTTCCTTTGCACTGTGGGGGATATTGGAGTATGGTTTTCCAATGCATATTTTGGCTACTAAAATATCTTGTCCCACCCTGTAGGGACAAAGTCTTTTATTATTTTTATTTGTGAGTTGTAACAGTTTACTCAAATGGAAAATAATTGAATGCAAAGATAACAGTCATGCGTATCTGCTGCAGAAATGGGGAATGGCTGGGATCCATGTCTTCTGTTTTTGTTCTTCAAAGCAAAGAGGACAGTAAAAAGCAGATTCAGCCTCTGGGGTGAATTTCCAAGTTAGTATTATGTGTTCCTGTACGTGATCCTACAACAAAGTTGGGATTTAATAAAAGTTAATTACAGGATGGGTGTTTTGACCGGGGTAAGCAAATTGCTGATGTGGCCCAGCTGTGAAGTGGAGTGGAAGATGGATGTGAGCTTGTGGAAGGCTGCCCACTTTCGTGGCATTGCCGTAAATGGGAAAGGCAGGGCAAGGCAGTCCCTTGTGGCGCTGTCCTCTAACTCAAACTTCAGTGTGCACGCAGGGCAACTGGAGATAATGTTAGGATGTTGATTCTGATTCATCTAGTCAGGGGAGAGGCTTGAGATCCCAGGGGATGCCTAAGCTGTTGACTTTATAAAAGTGAGTCTTGACTGGACTAGCAGTTTCAGAGAGCGGCCTCAGTATTAATTCTGGTTCTTCATTGGCAGAGTTACAGCATCATGGCCAACCACATTCTTAACAGCAAAAGCATCTCAAACTGGACTTTCATTCCCAATAGAAACAGCAGCTGTGTACTGCTACACTCAGTCAATTCCTTTGCAAGAAAGCTATTCATAAATAAACAGTCCATTGACATTTCCAATGTGTTCATTCACACCATGGGCACCACCATAGCTGGAGACGACACTGGAAAAAATTTCACTTTTTCAATGCGAGTTAATGATACCAACAGCAAAGTCACTGGGAGAGTGCTGCTCAGTAGAGATGAGCTTCGGAACGGGCCTCCCTCTTCCCAGGTCATCAGTATTGCATTTCCTACCCTTGGGGCCATTTTGGAAGCCAGTCTTACGGAAAATGTTACCGTGAATGGGCTTGTCCTGTCTGTCATTTTGCCCAAGGAACTTAAAAGAATCTCATTGATTTTTGAAAAGATCAGCAAATCAGAGGAGAGAAGGACGCAGTGTGTTGGCTGGCACTCCTTGGAGAGCAGATGGGACCAGAAGGCCTGTGAAATGATTCAAGAAAACCCCCAGCAAGCTTTTTGCAAATGTCGGCCAAGCAAACTGTTTACCTCCTTTTCCATTCTTATGTCACCCCACATCTTGGAGAGCCCAATCCTGATCTACATTACGTACGTAGGCCTGGGCATTTCCATCTGCAGCTTGATCCTCTGCTTGTCCATTGAGGCCCTGGTTTGGCGCCAAGTGACAAAGACGGAGATCTCATATTTACGCCACATGTGCATTATAAATGTTGCTGCCACCTTGCTGATGGCTGACGTGTGGTTCCTTGTGACTTCCTTCCTCAGTGGTCCAGTGACACACCACAATGGCTGCGTGGCAGCGACGTTTTTTGTTCATTACTTTTACCTTGCTGTGTTTTTCTGGATGCTTGCCAAGGCACTGCTTATCCTCTACGGAATCCTGATTGTTTTCCATACATTGCCCAAGTCAGCCCTGGTGGCCTCTCTCTTTTCAGTGGGTTACGGATGTCCTTTGGTCATTGCTGTTATCACAGTTGCTGTCACTGAGCCTGGCAGAGGCTATCTAAGGCCTGAGGTCTGCTGGCTCAACTGGGACATGACCAAAGCCCTCCTGGCCTTTGTTGTCCCAGCTCTGGCCATCGTGGTAGTAAACCTGATCACAGTCACACTGGTGGTCGTCAAGACCCAGCGAGCTGCCATCGGCACTTCCATGTTCCAGGAAGTGAGAGCCATTGTAAGAATCAGTAAGAACATCGCCATCCTCACACCCCTGCTGGGACTGACCTGGGGATTTGGGATAGCCACAGTCATTGACAGTAGCTCCCTGGCCTTCCACATTACCTTCTCCTTGCTCAATGCATTTCAGGTAAGTCCAGATGCTTCTGACTTCCCTGAGGTGAGAGGATTTATAAAGAGGTTTTGGGATCAGGAACTTGTGACTTTGGTTTTCTATGTAAAAGACCATAGACTTGGAGTACGTCTCATGTATGGAAATAAGCTTTTGTTCTAGGAAGATCTGGATTTGAATCCTGACTCATTTCCTGAAACATGTAACATGATCTTGGGATATTTACTTAACTTTTTCAGGACATTTTCTCCTTATATATAAAATGGGTATAGTATTGCTCACTGTATATAGGAGTGTTCACTGAACTGAAATTCAGGAGCATTGAATTTTCCCCCAGTCCTATCAATAACTAGTTTTGTAAACATGCATAAGGCAATTGATAATAAATATAAGTTACATAAATGTAGAGTACAATGAAGATTTCTGTAAAAATGCAAAAGAGAGAGATTCAAAATATGAGACAACCCTATTATAGGAGTGTTTGGAATGAAATTTACCATTATATGAAATGGTAAATGGGAAAGTATCACGTACTAAAATGGTTTAAAGATTATAAATAGCCTAATAACTATTAGGCTGAGCTGATATAATTTAGAAAAAAAGCAGTAACATCTTCCTCCAAATTTAGATGTATAACTGGAGATATTAAAATTTGCACATGGATTATATTTCCTTCCACTTAGAATTTTTAGTTACCATTTGAAGTCATCTTATTTTAACAAGGAAAGTCAAGCAATCCTCAAAACTCATCCCTTCCTAATAATTTGTCTTCATTTTCCTATATTCTTGAGGTTATTTGCACCTATTGTATCTGTCTGATGGAAATTCTGTATGATGATGTGGTACTTCCCACCTCCTCCTAACTCCAGGCTCAGCGATGCCCCATTGCTAGATTAAATAAGCCATAGTGGGAGAATTTATAGGGATCAGAGAGTCAGTTATTGACATTCACTAGAATCTCACTGGATCAGGGCATCCTTGGGAGAGAAGGAAGAGCCATGAGTCTACTGAGGTGGGAGACCCAGCAGCAGGGCAGGAAGAAGCCAGAGAGTGGGTCTCACAGTGAGAGGAGATGGGGGGGCATCTGAGGCTGAGGTAGCAGATGGAGGAGAGAGATTCGGAGACATGTCAGGACGTGCAGAGGATGCGGGAGGAAGACCTCACCCACCCCTTTTACTCTATGGAAGTTGTTTCATGTAGTTAGTTGTGGGGTTGCCCACCTTGTCAGTCTGTAACTTCTGGGTGGTACCCTTCCTTGTTTTTCTTGAGCATAATTGTGAGCTGGCTGAGGTTTGGGGAATCTCTTATATCCATGTTGGTGAGAGAGACATAAAGCACATATATTAAAACCTGGGAGAACATGTTGAGATTTACCTGCTCAAATTATACTTTACCTATAAAAAAGGAATGCAAAGAAACTGCTACCAGTGAATTCTATCTAGGAGTATTTTCTTATCCCTTCTCAATCAGGTACTAGACTTCATGACTCATCTTTTATACTTCTAAGTGATATTTTGCATAACTTTCCCCAAGATGTCATGGCCCAATGAACAGTAATTCTAATGGAATGTGTTTTCCTGGCTCAAGTTTCATAATAAAGACGTTACACACACAAACACACACACGTACACTCAGATACAGACGCCATATTTATTATTTATTTTGTGCCTAGCATTGTGCTAAATGTTACAAATACAAATAGTCCAACCCTAAGCCACTTATGAGGGGAGAAAGTTGTTTGGCCAAAGAATGTTAGCCATTGGCATATTGGTAGAGGGAACATGCTAAAATTGTGGTTCTTAGATCATTTAAAAATTTAATTCCCTGGCCAAGTTCATGGCAATTCTGATTTCAAATGTATTCCTAGTACCAAAAACAGGTGAGGATGGATTTGTCCCAAGCATCGTATAAGAATGACATTTGTGACCTATTGGACCGTGCCGACAATGGCCTTTTCTTAGCAGACACAAGGACAGAATTCAGTAATGATGTTGCAGGTGAAGAGTGTCACACAGAAGAACCATCTGATTAAAGCTACACAGGGACCAAGATTGGGAGTGTTTGTTGGACTCGCTAAAGGGAATGGTGTATTTTAGTGTGACTTGGGGACAGGATTGGTGCCTGTAATGTCCTCCACTTTCATTGGAGCTTTTAACAAATAGTGGTGGCAGTAGGTTTAGTGTTGTTGTTGCTGACGAACGCCAGGTTGTAACATCTTACGGTGCCCATGTGCCTTATCAGGACTCTGTCTGGGTGAGAGTTCACTTATACTATCACAGCAGCTTAACAAGGGGAATGCCCAGATTAAATGCCATTATCTCCCTTCCCTTTTCAGGTGAGCCATGACCCAAGTTATTGCACGTTCAAGAGACATTTTGTCTGATGAATGTTGCTGTCTTTCGCTTTTTGAAAGTTTAATCTCTGTGCTTCCTTTTTCTTATCTGAAAGACAGAACTGCTCTCTGCCCTTCCTTCCTCCAGGGTGGTTTTGTGCCAATGTATGTGGAGGGAAAAAATAAAAATCCCAAGTGGACTAAAATGATAGAGAATCAGCCTGCTTTTGATTTTATGAGCTCTTTCTTTGTATGGGTGATAAAAGATACAAAATCCAATTAATTCCTTCTCTGTCATCATTTTGAGAGCACCTGTTACAGCTTGGGAATGCAATCTATTTGATACCTTATTAAGTTTTCTAAGGATGTGTATATTTGATTTTTCTTTGAAAATTTTATAATATTCCTTGTTGTGGATGGGAGGAAGAGGTTGAAGGTGTCATGGAAGCTCAGCATAGCTGTTTCTGCTTTTTTCTGTGAGGTTTCTTTCCTTACTTGCTGCTCTGGGACGGCGAGGGTGCTGTCTGTTGCTTAATCCCTCCTCTGGCCCTTGGATCCTCATATTCTGATGGAGGTACGGCTCCTGCTAAATGCAAAAGGTTTGCTTTGCCCAAATTTCTTCCTTTCTCTTTCTCTTTCTCTCTCACTCCCTTCTTTCCCCCCTTCCTTCCATTCTCATTCTTTCACCCTAGGCAGAGTGCTATAGCATCATAGTTCACAGGAACCTCAAACTCTTGGGCTCAAGCGATCCTCTTGCTTCAGCCTCCCCAGTAGCTGAGACTTACAGATGCCCGCCACAATGCCTGGCTAATTTTTCTAATTTTAGTAGAGACAGAGTCTCACTGTTGCTCAGGCTTGTCTGGGACTCCTGGGCGCAAGCAATCCACTGGCCTGGGCCTTCCAGAGTGCCAAGATGCCCAACTTTAAAATAAATGTCTAAAATATTTCTGCATGAAACAGGGACTTTGGTCTATTTCCTAAGGTATCCTGAGGTATCTCAGATGTCTCGGACAGTGGCTGGTGCCTGGAAGACAATTGATAGTTGCGGAATGAATGAGTGTAGGTGCTTTTTCCTAAAAATGGGACATTAAATTATTTAATAAAATCATTTTTATTTTCATGAATATAGGAGCTGATAATGAATGGTGCTATGTATCATTACCACAATTATGTTGTAAATGGCCCTTCCTCCCTCTTCTGTTTTTCACAGGGCTTCTTCATCCTGGTTTTTGGAACAATCCTGGATCCGAAGGTACTGCATGTGAATTTTCTTCTGGTTTTCTTCTGCAGGTGCTCACTTGTAAGGAAATCTGAGAGCCTTCCACCTTAGCGGTTTGTGCAGACATGTGAATAGGGCACAGTCACTGCTCTTCACAATGCAAATGCTATCTACCTCCTTTCAAGCTTTATGGGGCTAAGAGTTGTGTGTGTATTAGCTCCTAGTCTTGGGCCACACTATTTTCAGTTTTACAGATGAGGAAACTGAATCTCAGAGTCATGAGTAGCTTGCTCAAGGTCAGTATCGAAATTCACTCTAGTGAGTTGAAGCAGAAAAGGAATTCACTAAATTTCACAGTATTATCTGGGAGGGTCTCTTTTGGCGTGGAGTCTAGAGGCTTCCCTCGGGGAACAGTTTCCAATGCACAGCACTGAATTTTTCCACCAGCAATCGGCCCTTCCCACCTCTGCTGCGGCGCTGCTCCTGAGGCAGACGGCAGGGAGTGAGCACTGGGTGGTAGTGGGCTGCTCCTGCTGTCTGGGTGGTCCCCTAGTCTTGCTGTCTGAGGGATCCCCCTGCTCCTGTTGTCTGAGGGACCCTCTGCCACTGCTGTCTGGCGGAGCCCCTGCTCCTGTTCTGGGGGAATGCCCCTGTTCTGGCTGCCTGGGGGACCCTCTGCCACTACTGTCTGGGGGATCCCCTGCTCCTGCTATCTGGGGGGCCCTCTGCACTACTGTCTGGGGGACCCTCTGCACTGCTGTCTGGGGGACCCTCCACCTTGCCTGTCTGGCCGCCTGGCACCTGCCGTTTTGCATCGTCATGTCTGGCTGGCTGGGCTCAGTTCTCATGGCTGCATTTTAACTACAGGGTTGGTTGCAAGAGTGGTGGACTCAGGGAAGGAAAATTTTCAGATAAAGATGAGTGTTGATAGGAGATGGATGGTGAAAACAAATAAAATCCAAAAAATAAGCAAAACAATAAGGTTTACTCAGACTTCTAAGATCGCCCTTTTTCCTTTGTACTCACTGCCTCCTGGAATCAGCAAAAGAAACAGTCCTCTCGGGTGTACATGCAAATATCCTCTGTCAATTAAAGTAAATAAATAAGCAAATAAATTTTAGAAAAGGGACAGTAGCAGGTTGGATATACCCACAAAAGTGGATATACCACCACTCTCACTATAGGCTGGTTTTTTTGTTTGTGAGTTATCTTTAAACTATGCTATGTTACTAAGTTACAAAAGGTTTGTAAAAGATGAATTTCACAATGGTCCTCTCATTATCTTATGAGGATACCATATCAACATAGTAAAAATCATTCAGAGATGAAAGAGTATTAGTCTTTTTTTTTTTGAGATAGAGTCTCACTTTGTCTCTCTCAGTAGACTGCTGTGGTGTCATACTCACAGCAACTTTGAACTTTTGGGATTAAGTGATCCTTCTGCCTCAGCGTCCCAAGGACTGTAAGTGCCCACCACAACGCCCGCCTAGGTTTTCTTCTTTTACTAGAGCTGGGGTCTCACCCTTGCTCAGGCTGGTCTCAAACTACTGAGCTCAGGCAATCCACCCACCGCGGCCTCCCAGAGGGCTAGGATTACAGGCGTGAGCCACTGCGCCTGGCCTGAAAGACTATTAGTCTTGATATTTCTGGGTACAACTGTGTGCCTTAACACTTTGAATCCCGGATTCCTCAAACGGAGGGCTGAAATTCTGATGCTTCCTCTGCCTTCTGCACTGGATTCTGGTAAAGAACAAATGCAATTTTGCAAGTGAAATCACATGGAAAGGGATTACACAGTCATATATCAGAAGATTTTTTAAAAAGTATTTTTCATGCTACAACTAGAATTTGTAGCCCAAGTGTGCACAGTGACATTATTATTGAGTATACTAGCTAAGTGCCCTGAGAGGCGCAAAGAACCACACACCACGGAAACGTCTACCAAGACAGGAACTTCTCACACGTAAAATTATAACACAAAAGGCAAATACTCCAAAGTGTCACAAACCGTACATAATTAATTGACAAAAAATCGTGCACACTACTGGTCTTCAAATTTTAGGATCATGAACAGTGAGCATAGAGCCTTAGATGCCTTCATTATTAATTTATAAAGTGTGTGAGGTACATTATGAAACAGAGGAGTAAAAAAAGATGAGAACCAAGAAAAAGTAGAAGCTTCACTATATCTTCACAACCCCCAATTTGTGAAGTTGCCCCTTGTGCGTAACCCCCACCCTCCAATACTGGGGAGTGCTCTTCCCTCTTGGGAGTCTGGGAGTGACAAAGTGCCTTTCGGGGACATATGAAGCCTCTCTGAGCAGGAGGGCTTTGGAAGGCAGCACTTGGACAGGCCTTAGAAGGTAAAAAACATGTTTTTTAGAAGGGAAAAGGAAGAGGAAATAAAAAGCATGCCTGTAGCAGAGAGAGTAAGGGAAAAGGGCAGGATGATTTGAAGTCAGGGGACAAGAATTCAAGTCCTGGTTCTTTCTCTCAGGAACTGACGAATTTTGGATGTCACAATCTTGGAGGCTTAATTTCCTCAGTTGTGAAATGAGGTTAACAGTATCTTTATAAGGTCTTGTATCTTTGCCTTTACAAGGTTATTTTCTGGGTAAAATGAGATGACAGGTCTTATACATAAGGTTATAAGATAAAACAGAATTGTTATTCTTATTTCGTTGATTGTTTAGGTTTCTATATTGTGTAGGCTTTTTTTTCCTGTAGAAAAGAAGGCTTAAAAAAAGAACAAACTATTGGAAGCGATTGTTAGGTGCTCCAAGAAAATAACATCAAAACTACGTCAAGAAATCCTCAAACTTGCAGTGACCGTACTTCTTAGCCATTGGGTCCGTGTGTAAGGCCCCGGGAATGAGTCCCCTGTGTCAGCTCAACCTTCCTCCTTTCTCCCCATCCCCCCGCTGTCACTCCACCAGCTCACTGCTCCCTAAATATCCCACTACGGGATCAGGCTGATAACACGCTGCGTTGGCCACAATACTTGCCAGGCCCAATCACCTGTGTTAACTCCTTATGATCTTTTAATACTTAATTCCTTGTGTTACATATTCAGATAAGAGGAGCCTTGAAGGAACGAGTAACCTCTGCAAAGTGGATCTCCAGAATATCCGAGGTAAAGCTTTCCTATTCCTTTTTGTGTTTTACAGTTTGACAAGATAACAAAGCTGATTTAAGAGAGTTTAGAGGAGAGTGATGGGGATGGCAGGTGTTGGAGGGTGGACATGAAACCACACAGTAGGGGAGCAGGTGACGATTCAGAGAAACGGGAGAAGACAAGAAGTCTTATGTTCCCAGGGCAGCCCACATGTTCTCTACCAATCCCATCAGCTGGACCACATCAAAGCGTGAAAATTTCAGGGAAACAAATTCTCATCCTACACAGGGATCTTAGGAATAGCGTAATTTTCAAGAGGAGTCAACTGCCCTCTTGAAAATTAGGTCACTGGAGTTGTTTCAATAGGCCAAGAGCCTCTTCAGGGGTGTTGGGGAAAAGGTGCAGGCAATGGCTAGCAGGCTGGGCTATGACATGCCCTTTAATTCGTCTTTTATTCCTATAACTTAGGAACCATTTACTATTAAGCCAAGAATGGGAGACCCATCAGCTGTTCTGAGTGGGGGAAAAACTGCCAAAAAAAATTTTACGTGGTAACAAAAGTTGGATTCAGGGTTGGCCAAAGAACGCAGGGAGCAGGAAGAGCAGAGGGGTCTGGAGCGTCCCACGCCCGCATCACACGGGGCGCCAGCCTCTGTCCTGGACAACTGTGCAGAAGGTCTGCGTGGACAGAGGTTTTGGGGCTAGGCCACTCTTTCGTCTAACTTTTACCTAAACATTGATCTTGTTCTTGTTCCTTAACTCTCCACACTTAGGAGGCAGCAGAGTTCTCTATATTCCTTCCAGCTTAAAACAACAAAACAAACAGCCAAGGTTTACTGAGAAAGGATTATCTAAAGCAGTGGTTCTTAACCTCGGCTGCACAACAGAACCAGCTGGGAAGTTTCAAAAAATGAGGTTGCCTGGGTGATGCCCTGCAGATTCTAATGTGATCGGTCTTAAGTAAGGCTTAGCTTTTGGGAGTGTGCTAAGCTCCCCAGGTGATTCTAATGTATGGTGAAGGCTGCGAACCATTCAAGCCTTCCTGCAGTATCCTAGCATTGCAAATATGCACCTCTAACCAGCACCTCTGATGCCACTATTGCTCCTGTGCCCCATCTGGTCTGCCCTGGGCTCTCAGGACAGAGAGGTGACTCTCCCATCCTTCCCCAGGTGGCGTCCTTCCTTTCCTTATGTGTATTGAGTATGGATCCACTCAGGTCACCACAGAGAAATTCTGCTCCTCAGTGCTGTAAAGAAATAGTCCTCTGGTGCCCACTTCTCTGAGTAGTTTATGTGAATGATAAATCCAAGTGAAACCCAGCACTTTATTATCATGTGTTGATTATCTGAGTCAGTGGTTTTTAATGCTGTCTGTACCTTAGAAACAAGTAGGGAACTTTAATCAAATGTCACCATCTGTCTAGGCTCCACTCAAGAAGAATTAAAGAGAAACTCTTGGGGGGTTAAGCTTTTTCCTTTTTCTTTTCAAGCTCCCCAGTAATTTAATGTGCTACCAGGGCTAGGAACCACTGGTCTATGAATTTTAGGTACATTTGATCTAATTTCTTGCAATCATTCATTTATTCTGCACCAGTGTTAGCCATTGCCTGTCACTGGCTTTACAAACCTACTCAGAGGACACAGTGGGCATGTCCTCTGTGGCCATCTGTGCGCTGGCAACCCTCTCTAGTCTGGAGTTAAGGCCCACCCTACTCGAGGCACCTTGAGGAGGGTGGGCCTTGCCTGTTTGGGTCGTGTCAGCCCCACCTCCTCAGAATCAGGGGAATAAGTGTGCTTCCCTGTATTCACCCTCCATCTGATGGAATGAACTAGCCTGTGCTTACGTGGTGATAATTCTGATAATTGTGCTAGTGAGTTAGCGTGTCGCCTATCAGAGGGATCGTACACTTAAAACAGCGGGTCAGCTGAGAAGGAGCGTCCAGGTGTTCCTCTCTCTCTGTACTTTGGTGTTTCTCTCTCTGTCCAGGACACTCAGCGCCTTCTCTGTTGCCTCCCAAACCAGTGGATCTTTCAGAAGAGAGCCAGGCCAGGCTAAAATATCAGCAGTTCCAACACAAAGAAGGAAGTAGTTAGACAAAACGAGGGGATAAGATCAATTGCTATGGATCACCATTACTCATGTGCTTTGAATACCTATGATAATCGAAAACAGACGGTAATAATGATAAATGTAATCAGACTTTGTCTTCAACAGAACCTTTCTTCCGAATACTCTTGTCGTCCCACCAAAGGGCCAAGCTAACATACCAGGATACATCCCTAACCTGGAAGGTGAGTGTAAAGCAAGTATTGTATGTGTCATGTATGTGTCATATAGAATATTTTTAAAAATTGCAATCTGATTAATTATTAGAAATGGATTCTTCTGTATAATCCATTCTTACTTAGCTATGGTTAGAAATGAATTCCCACTTCTAAGTTTTAAGCTACTGAAATTATTTTTGTCTTTGAAGAGCAATCAGGCATATCTGAGAATGCTTGTAAGTTAGTTTGGGTGTTTTCTTTGTCATTTTTTTTTTTCTGAGACACAGTCACTCTATGGCCCTGGGTAGAGTGCCATGGTGTCAGCCTAGCTCATTGAAGCCTCAAACTCTTGGGCTCAAGAGACCTGCTTGCCCCTGCCTCCTGAGTAGCTGGGACTATAGGCACTGCCATAAAGCCTGCCTAACTACTTCTATTTGCAGTAGAAATGGTGTCCCATTCTTGCTCAGGCTGGTCTTGAACTCCTGAGCTCAGGCAATCCACTTGCATCAGCTTCCCAGAGTGCTAGGATTACAGGTGTGAGCCACCGTGCCCGGACGTAGCTTGAGTGTCTTTAAGCGAGGAGAGAGCTGAAGTGCTCATTCCTCTTCGCTTCTCCCTCTCGCCCCTCTCCTCTCTGGTTCCCTACCCCAGAACATCCTAATGGAATGTGTATGTCAGCAGCATCCCCACATTTCCCATTTTGGCCTCTTTCTTTGCCATAGTCTGAAAAGATCACAGATCATTATAAACAATGTCTGTGAAACTTTAGGGGTAATGGAGAAGTATTTACCTTCGAATGAGAGACAAAGACACACAGAAAAACAAAGTTCAGGAAGGAAGTCACAAAGGGAAGCATAACTTCAGAGACACATATGCACAGAGACATGGTAACCTAGGGCTGGGAGAAGCCACCCAGACATGTCGGCCTGTGCAGACAGGTCTCCAGATCCTGTGTTTCAATGTCCCTCTAGATCTAGAGAGAGAAGACCAGAGAGAGAGACACAGTCACCCCCACTGAGACACCTCCACTCACAAGGGGACACACAGAGCCGGAGACAGGCAGGGAGAAGAAGAGAGCTGCAGAGAGAGGCCCAGGGAAACGCAGAATGAAACAGTGAGTCAGAGAGTCACCTCCAGGAGAAGGACAGAAACTGACAGCTGCAGAGAGAGCTCCCACTCCTCGCTCTGACGCATCCCGCTGCAGCAGCCTGGGTGGCCTTCGGCAGCTGTCACAGAACCAGTCTTTCTCAAGCGTAAGAGCACTTTCTTAAGGAAGTGCTACACTTCAGAGGACCTAGTCTGCCTCAGAGTAAGACAGACGTTTGTAATTCATAGGCGATGGAACAAGACATTCCCTGATTCCAGAGTGACTTAAGGAGAGGAGGCTTTCCATCTGCCAAGGGGCTCCACCCAAAGGGGCTTAGGGTTCAAGAAAATGAACTTACAATTCAGTTGTTGTGAAGCCTATGGGTCTTGCTACTTTACATGAGAGCTGTGATTTTCTGGTCTTGACAAGGTCATGTATTCCGGAAGGGCAGAGCCCAGAGGAGGACGTGCTCATTCCTGTCTTCTTGCTTCTGGAGAGTCTTGGGACGCCTCACAGGCTGCGGAGCTGACGGCCGAGGGTGTGCAGCATGAAGGACGGAAGGCGTCTGTCTAAGCTGTTCTGTGTTCCTGGACACCTCCCCTCTATATATCTGGGCATTCCCAAGGAACGAAAGACAAAGCGGGCCATGGTCATGGCCATGGTTTCGCCGGGCCCTGCAGCTCTGTACTACCAGGTCACATTTATTCTTAGGGAGCAGCTCTGGCTCAACTTGGCAAAGGTGGCCTAGGATGTCACCTGGCCGGATTCTGTAGGCTGCAGAGGGAGGGCTTATGAATAGTCACCAGCAGTTGGGCTGACTCTAAGTAGGTCATTGCTGTGGTTATTTTTTACAAAAGAAATCCAACTACCAATATATTCTGTTCTTTCAAATTGATGTGATGGTCAGCCTGGTTTGGGTTTAGAAGAAACTGCTTTGAGTCAAGCGAAAAGCACAGAGGTTTGAACAAGAGAAGATGCCCACTTTAAGTGAAGGGACTGAAGCCTTCTGCTGTGAGTCACAGCTAATCAAGCCTGGAAGCACAGGCATAAACCCAGTTCTGCGGGCTCGCAGCCCTGGGCTTTGTCTTCAAGACCACTGACAGGCTTTCTGTGTACACTGACGATGTTAAGATTAACCCTCAGCAACAATGTGTGTTTTTGAAACCTGAGATGCGGTAGGGAAAATACCATATTTCAAACACACAGCTGCTTATTTTCTTAAGCTTGTATGTAAACAAATTCAGCATTCAAACCGGGAGCCTTTTGACAGGAGAATAGTATTGTAGGCAGAAGGCTTTTTTGGGGGGAGGGGGAAGAAGCCCCTTTACAAAGCAAGCATGCCTGCAGATGGAACAGAAGAAAACTAGTTGGTTAAGGCTGGGCGGGGGTGGGGATGGGAGGCTCCTAATTATCCTATCATGAAGCCAGTATTAATGACGCTGCTGCACAAGTGGGAAAGTGAGGCTCACTTTGTAGGTGAGCAGGATCTCTCTCTTTCTCTTTTTTTGCTGTAAATAATTTTTCTCCAAGTAGGGAGGTTTTGAGAAGGCAAAAATATAATAAAGAGATCAACCAGAACGTAGAAAAAAAAAATGCACCAACCTGGAGAAAGAGTCACCCTTCAAGAGGTATCATTGCTTATTTTGGGACAGTAGCATCTTTCTTAGATGAAGTCAGAAATTGGCTTTAATTTGCCAAGTACGGTGCACCTGTAGGGTCTCTCCCTGAGAAGTGCCTAGAATAGGCATCGTCCTGGTTTTGCTCTGCATAGAGATTTAAGTACAAAGAAATGCTGCTTACCCAGCGCTAATATATGGAAGTGAAGACAGAACCTCGTGAAGCTAAGTAGTTATAGGATTGCAAATCTGGACAATCTAGCTTAGGAAAGACTAAGCCAATTGCCTCAATTTACAGATAAGAACTCTGAGCACAGGGAGAGGGAGGGAGTGGCGTTTCATTTGCACCTGCTCTCAGCAGTCCCTTCTGGTATGAAAGTGCTCTCTCCTCTCTCCTCGGGTGTGCTTGCTGCCTGGCACAGGGAGGGCGGAAAGACACTCCATCTTGGGCTCATCTTTAACCCAAGCATCTTTCTTGTTCAAGAAAAGCCGTAGATGCTGACAGAGAAACTCTGGAAGAAACTGTGACCTCTTTCCGATGGCTCACTCTGCACCATCTTCCGTCTTGAAGAATGTTGAGGAATTGCACAAATCAGGTTGACTGTGGGTGACCCTGGGTGGGACATGTCCAGTGTCCTGCTCACACCCCACCGAGGAAGGGACTTGGTCAGGTGACCCAAAAGAGATTAGTAAAAACAATGGTCTCAGGCAGATTTGTGGATAAAACACTTAATACATGGAGATTTTGAAGAAAAGTCATTGAAGTTTCTTAGACTTTAGTTCCTCATCTATAAACTGACAGTCATAGAGCCTACCTCATAGGGTTGTTGTCAAGATTAAATGGATTAATGTAGGTAAAGTATTTAGAATAGTACTTGGCAAATAATAATTGCTTATTACAATACTGTTTTCTATTAGAGTACCTGGGCATACATCCCCACCCAGACAGACATGAACACAGCGAGCACAGAGCCATGGCCCTTTGAGTGAGTTTGGAAGTAGACACCCACATGGGAACGAGGGAGTCCATGAACTTCCTTTTTTTTTTTTTTTTTTTGAGACAAAGCCTCAAGCTGTCACCCTGGGTACAGTGCTGTGGTATCACAGCTCACAGCAACCTCCCACTCCTGGGCTCAAGCGATTCTCCTGCCTCTGCCTCCCTCTGACTATGGGCACCCACCACAACACCTGTCTATTTTTTTCGTTGCAGCCATCATTGTTGTTTGGCAGGCCCAGGCTGGATTCGAACCCACCAACTCAGGTGTATGTGACTGGCACCTTAGCCACTTGAGCCATAGTCACCAAGCCGAGCCCATGAACTTCTAAATAAAAGAGTTATATATTTGATTTGGTGTGTTCAACATTAGGGGTGTTGCTAGGAAAATTGCTGAGCATACCATTAAACGAGCCTTTTAATTCAAGGTTACCATGGTCTCAATACACAGTTCCCACATCGGAGCTCACTGCTCACTGTGATCTCTGCTTCACTTTCCTCCGTCTTCTCTAAGAAGTCTCCCCCGATTGATCCAATAGAAGAGCTGATTCTCCCTACTTGATTTCCCATGTCTATAATCTGTGTCATTCACTGTACAGTAGTATTTACTGTGTTAGATTGTTTATTTACCCGGTCTGATTGTGCATGTGTGCATGTATATTTTTTCCCAGACAAGATTGTAAACCTTTAGGGACAGGATTACTTGTATTACTCACTACATTGCTCACTTTTGTATGCCCATAGTGCAGAGAAGGCTGCCTTGTATGTAGAATATGTTCAGTAAATATGTTCAATAAAGTCCTTTGATTCCATGATCATTTGTTATGCACTTTTTCAACTCCCAAATGACCCAATACTTGACGATTGTCCTAAATGGAACCGACCCATTTCTATATATATATTAACCTCCATTGCTGTAATGTGGACCAGAACTACCTCTCACGTATTTCTCCTTGTCAGCATCTGTCTGGCAATATCTACATGGGGGTTGCATTAGATCTTTGGGGAAGCAAGGCCTATAAATAGACAATACCAGAATTGGGAAGTGTGGGACTATTTGGGGGTGAGCAGAACAATCCGAATTGGATACCCTGTCCAAAGTCAGACCATGTGACATTTCAGACATGCAAGTGTCTGAATTACCCACAGCCAGATAGAGTCTAGTAAGAACTCCTTGTCCCAGCATTAGCATAATCAAACAAAAATCTCTATGGTTCTAAGTTAGGGCTTAGGTCACAACTTACTGATCATTTATAAGCCAAGTTTCTCCAAGTTCACTATCAGTACAGGACAAAAACAAAAAAAAGCAAAAATCTTTAAAAGTCATTAACAATTGTGGTAGGAGGGGGGCGGAGCAAGATGGCGGACGAGTAACAGCTTCCTTGCGGCTGGGCACAGTGAGACTGGGGAGAGAGGACTTCAGGCATCTCTGCCAGGCGGGATCTGCCCAGAAACTTCCCTTTGGGGACACAGGGAGACAGC
>CAUYON010127771.1:0-50647 GCA_963573935.1 Arctocebus calabarensis | reverse complement strand
GAGAGTTCAATGTAAACACAGCAAGAACACGTGTCTGGGCTTCCAAAGAGTTGTCTGCTTACCTTAACATGCTTACTTTTTTGAAATTGTACTGTATAGGTTGTTGGTGAAATTCTAGCGAAGTTGTAATGAACTCAAAATTGAGGCTAAAGCTTGCTTACCCTTTCCCCAAACAAAATTGGTTTCCTACACAAGTGACACTGATGATGTGTTCAGTGTAACTTGCAGTTTGGCAATAAGAAACCTGCTACAAACTGTGATTGGATGCAAATTCTCTTAGCTTCTTCTGCAAATGTTGGCCCTGCCTAGGTGTCACGAAGCTTTCCAGAATGCATAGAGTCATCCACTGTAGATCTCTTAATGAAAGGCGTATTTTATTTAATGTAAGTATATTTTGGAACAGATTTGTAATTTGTACAATTCAATGCTTTAATTATTTTTTTGTATTCTCATTTAGTCTGTATTTTCATTGTGTAGAGCAGACAGAAAGATGTTGGGTCAATCACCTATTGAAGAGAAATACAAAGAAAATATGAAACACACACACACACAAAAGAATAATCACGGCCATAAGCCTCAGGAGCGAATTTTATTTGGCTTGATGTGTAATTGAAAAAAAATTCAAATGTTCGCTAAGTACTAATGCTGGCTTACCCTCAAATTTTTTCAAAGGCTTTTTATACCTATTATTTTATTTGGTTC
Source organism: Arctocebus calabarensis (assembly GCA_963573935.1). Classification (NCBI taxonomy): domain Eukaryota; kingdom Metazoa; phylum Chordata; class Mammalia; order Primates; family Lorisidae; genus Arctocebus; species Arctocebus calabarensis. Next base: position 49,945 of record CAUYON010127771.1, on the reverse strand, counting down.
TCAAAACAATCGCACGAAGGGTGTCATCATTGTCATCAGTTTACAGGCAGGGAAACTGAGGCGAGAATGTTCAGAGTGACAATGTGAATAGGTAGCAGAAGCAAACTTACAGCCTGCCAACGGTTCTCAACCTGAGGGTCACGACCCCTTTGTGACAATGAAAATACATCGCAGCATTAGGAAGGTTGAGAACCACTATACAGTAATGATGATAATGGTGCCTGACGTCTGACCAGTCCTGCCTCTGTACTAAGCTCTTTCTGTGCTGTCACACACTTGACGATGACTGGGGGCCTTTTTCAATTGCCCTGGACCCATGTAACGGATGGGATCATCTGTAGTCACTCTGCTAAACCAGTCAGCCCAGCACCTTTGGGTCCCATGAAAATAAGCTACAAAGAGCTTTCCACCCTTGAAAGTAGAACGCAGGAAAGTAATAGGAGTAGGTTTGACATTCCTTCTTTTTTTTTGCAGTTTTTGGCCGAGGCCAGGTTTGAACTCCCCCACCTCTAGTATATGGGGCTGGCGCCCTACTCCTTTGAGCCACAGGTGCTGCCCTGGGATTCCTTCTTAAATGTGTCTTGACTGCCTTTTGCCTGAAGAATTTCTCTGGAAGGAGCAGTGGAAGGAGAGTTGGGGCCTTCTCTGCCCCTTCTAGTCACATGACAGAGGGAGACATTAACCTCCTGGGTGCAGTTTCAACTATGGGATTGGAGGAGAACAGTATTTTCCAATGTGCTTGAGGGGCCTCGGGGCACCCAAGAAGGGCCCTGGGGGTGCAAAGGGGAAGCCAGAAGGGAGCTGCTTTAGCACCTCCCGCCTACCACTGCTCTGGCCAGAACACCCTCTTTCCAATGCGCACATTGGGTTTCCACAGATTTTGTGGAGGAAAGAGCTTTGTGGATATAATTTCAAATCAAATCGATGATATCGTGGGTGCTGTGGCACTCTTTGTTTTTGCCATGCCTTTTCCGTTTTCCCTTTGGGTGTGCTTGATCTGGGTTTAAGGAGACATCCCCTGTTAACCTTGTGGGCCAGAATAAGGTTGACCTCTCGCACCCTCAGTCTCCACGCAGCAGAAACCTCAACCCAGACTAAGCCTCAGCATGTGATTGGTTCAGAGATGGGCATATGACTAGCGTCTGGCCAGTCAGTGCCAGCAAGACTAAGTTCTGCCGTTCTGTTTGAGGAACTGTGGGAGGCAGGCTCTGCTTTCTACTACTCAGGATGTGGATGTGATGCGGGCCTTAAACTACAAAGCTGCCAGGCAAGACTGAGCACAGAGATGACCCGAAGGGAGTGGAGCCCAGAGAGGCCCCTGGAGACATCGTGTGGGCCACGCTGAAGTAGCGCCATCTCTGGACTTGCTGCTACATGAGCAAAATTATTTCTTTGCTTAACACAGACTGGTCTTCTGTCATTTGTAATTCCAAACATCCTACCTGGATAGATATGGAAAATGGCACAGAGATTTCAATCAGAAGAAGTAATTTGGATTTTAATTCTGCTACTTACTATCTACACCACCTTAGAGCAATCATTTGGTCTCTTTGAGTGCTCTAGACTGAAAGTGTGTGTCCCTGAAAATTCACCTGCTAAACCCTAACTCCTAGTGTGATCGGATTTGGAGGTGGGGCTTTTGAGAGGTGATTAGGTCATGAGGGTGGAACCCTTAAAAAAAAGAAGCCACTTAAAAAAGAAGCTCCAGGCCAGTGTGCAGTGGCTCATGCCTATAATCCTAGCACTCTAAGAGGCCAAGGCTGGAGGATCGCTTTGAGCTCAGAAGTTTGAAACAGCCTGAGCAAGGGTGAGACCCCATCTCTACTAACAATAGGATAAATTAGCTGTGTGTGGTGGTGCACATCTGTAGTCCCAGCTACTAGGGAGGCTAAGGCAAGAGGATCGCTGTGTCCAAGAATTGGAGCTATGTGACACTACCGCACTCTATCCATGGCACTCTACCCAGAGTGGGACTGTGTCTCAAAAAATAAATAAGTAAATAAAATAAAGAAAACCCTGCAGAGAGCTGTGCTGCCCGTGCTGCCTGGTGAGCACCCAGCAAGAAGGCAGTCATCTATGAACAAGCGGACCCTCTGCCAGTGCCTTAGTTTGGATTTCCCAGCTTCCAGAACTGGGAGAAATAAATTTCTGTTGTTGATTAGCCACACAGTTCATGGTATTCTGCGGGGGAAGAATGTTCCAGGCAGGAAGGTGGTGAGGCAGGATGAGCGGTAGATGCTCTTGTTCACCCATCGGTGCCCACCCCTCCCTTGCATGCACACTTTAGTTCTGTTGAGTCATTGGGTAGCCATGTTCCTCAATAGGCACGTGCCCCTCCCCAGCCTCATGGATGACTGTGGGTCAAGGCTAACCACAGGGTGTACCCCCTGGTCCCAGCATATGCCACAATTCTGACCAACAAGTGAGAGGGGCCTCGGAGGGAGGCTTCTAGAAAGGATTTTGTGACTGATATAGAGACCACAGGAAAAATGTTCTCTTTCCTGATCTAGATATTGTCACCTGCAGATGTCCTGGGGTCAGGGCAGCCTAAAAGGCCGTGCTGATGGGCTGAAGCTAACAGCGGAGAGAGCAGAGACGACTAAGTGCTGTAGAGTCTGAGCTAAGTGACCCCAGCGCTGCCTAACTCCAGACTTCTTGCTTCTGGAGGTGACACAGTCTCCTTGTTGATGAAAGTAGTTGAGTCAGGCTGTCACCTGAACCTCCTGCATCTTGAGGGACGTGAATGAGGGGGAGTGTTAGAGCTGAGGCAGAGTGGAGGCCAGGAGCCTGGATCAGCAAGGCCCAGGAGATAAGTGGGCCACATTCTAAAAAGCTCAGGAAAACCAGTAGAAGGCAACCGAGTGAAGTCCGAAAGTCCACGCTGGCTGCTCTCTGGAGACTGGCAGGTGGGTCAGTGAGGGCAAGGGGTGTTCAGAATGAGAGCACAGCATGGGTCTTGGTGAGGGAGGGATGAGCCAGAGCAAACCAGGTAGATCAGGGTCTGCCAGGATGTGGTAGCTGCAGCTGGCAAGTGTTCCAGGGCCCCCAGCTGAACTGGGCTGACTCTCCACTGGTCACCACTGTGTGCAGAGCCCCGAGGAGTGGTCAGGAGAGCTCTGCAACTGGAAACCAAACGCCTGGGCAGGAGCTCCTGCTTTGACCTTTCCGTTTAACTTTGGACAACTCCTCCCGTACCTACCCCCATCTCCAACCTCAGTTTCCTCCCTAGCAAAATGGTAGGACAGCTGTCAAGGTCATGTCAAAGGACACACGAATGGCTGTTAGGTGCTGTGCCCCCTGGAGCTCTGGAGGCAGCCGGGGGCCAGGGAGCCACTGTGGGCACAGCTCACTCTTCTCACACTCGCATCCCTGAAGGGGAGGGTGGATGGGGTCTTTCCCCCACCTGTCCTCTGAGATGACCTCAGTCAAGGCCTGCCTGTTGCTCTCTGCTCTGTCTCTGATGCTCAATGCTGCAGCAAGGGCCCTCATCCTGCCCCATCCTCCACAGCAATGGGTATTGAATCAGCTGCTTGTGTGGCCTCCCCAAGCTGCTGCTGCTCAGGAGTGTCCCAGAGAGATGCCCAGAAGGCCCAGGGGCAGATGGGGGCCCAAACCTGACATCTCCCCTCCCTGTGCTTTCCCTGATCACTGCTGCTTGTCACACTCATGAAATAAAGGGCCATGCTATTAATTATTCTCATGGGTCTAGTGACATTTAGGTGCCCACCTTTGAGTTCTTACAAAATCTCCCTGTGGGTTTACCATAAAGGCCCCTTATTTGAGATAGCTTGTGTGGGTTTCAACCTGGACGCGTGAAGGAAAGACTGTGATGGTTAATTTTATGTGTCAACTTGGCTGGGCCACAGTGCCCAGATACATGGTCAGGCGTTATTCTGGATATATCTATAAGGGTATTTTGAATGGGATTAACAGTTAAATCCATGGACTTTGAGTAACCCAGATCACCCTCCCTAAGTAACCCAGCCAGGCAAAGGCCTGAGCAGAGCAAAAGACTGACCTCCCCCGAGCTAGAGAGAATTCCACAGCACTGGCCTCAACTGCCCCATCAGCTCTTCCTCTCAGCTCACCCTGTAGATTTTGGACTTGTTGGCCTCCATAGTCACATGAGTCAATTTCTTAAAATAAATCTCTGTCTATCTATCATCTATCTATCTATCTATATCCCTATTGGTTCTGTTTCTCTGGATAGCCCTGACTAATATGAAGACATTTTAGGCAGATCAGCTCCATGAATGAGAACAGAGCCCAGACCCTCAGGGGAGGCCTGATGAGTATGGAAAACTCCACACTCAACCCCAAGAAGCCTTTGAGAAGCTTCGGCCAGAGTCCTGTTCTGGGAGATTCTCTGAGGACCCTGATCAAGCTATCCCTTTTCAAACAATGTGGACACCTGCTGGCCATGGCTATTGCCTCTCAGGACTCCAATGTAAGAGCAGGCTGAGCACAGGCCCCTTCTAAAGCTAGAAATGGTGCTTGCGTGGGCTGGATCCTCCCCATGGCTCTGATGAACTAAACCGGTTGTCATCTGAGATGTCTGTATCTTCCAGGCTGGGGATGACACAACTGAGACTGGTCTTCCCAGACAACACTCCATGCTTCCCGGAGTCAGACATCAGGCCGTGCGCTCAGGAGCTCAGCGGGTATCTCCAGGGGCCTGGGGAGACCAAGAGAGGTGCTGGACGTGGTGGGGGGAAGGATGAGAGTGTTGCCACATCCAGATCTCAGAGAGGCTGGGCAGCAGCAGGAGCTGATGGTCACTCAGTCACACTCCCTGGCACAGTCACCACCCGAGTGCCCTCAGCTGGGAGGCTGATCAGGAACCTAATAGTCTACCCGGCTCTGGGCCCAACACAGCAGTCCAGCCCACCCTGTACGTGGCAGCCAAAGCGGGCCAGACACTAGGCACTGTGCTTGTCCTGTGGCATGTGCTCGTAGCCAGCACAGAGCTCAGTCCATAAATACAACTGTGTAAAAAATAGGACTTTGTTTTCTGACTCATCTCTACTTCCGTTTTTAAGCCCCATGCCAGAAGTGGGCAAATCTCAGACAACTCAAGCTGTATGCAATTTCCCAGAAGAATGTCTGAGTCCCCAAGGACAGGAGTAGAATTTCATAGTGACAAGTCACCAAGTGAAACCTGAAGGTCGTGAGTCTATTTGGTTACCACAGAGGCACCCGATGGGCCCATCTGCACGATCTCTAGTGTGGGAGGACAGAAAGGTCTCGCCACTTCTTCTGGGCCATGGCTGCACCAGGACCCCATCTGCCGCCTCTCCTGCCGCCAGGGCAGGGGAGCCAGTAATAGGACTGTCAAAGGCCGGTGACTTGTCACCTTTCTCTGGGCCTTGCTGCCTCTTCCAGGCTTTCCCCAGCAGACAAGGCGCAAGTCCCCTCTCCTTCCACAGCCACATTTGGTGTGAGACCATGGCCCTCCCCCCAACCCAAACATGACCCTGCGCTCACCCTTTCCCCTCTCCCCATGGGGAGTCAGTTGTGAGTGGGCTGTTCTTGCTGACTCAGAATTTTTTCCCAAATCTGCTGCCAGTGCAGCTTCCCCTACAGACAAAGCTTTTACATGCAAGAGTCAGGAAGATAAATCTATTTTCCTTTGCCCACTTCTCTCAATCCTTCCCCTGAGGCAAGGAGCCTGGCTGCCCACCGGAGAAGGGTAAAGAAGGAAGGAAATCCAGCAGGGGAAAATACTACTTGATTTTTCCAATGTTACCTGACACACAGGGCCTCATTGAGCAGCACGAAAACGCTGTGACGTAGATGCCACCATTAGGCCTATTTTATAGATGAGGAAACCGAGGCATAGAAAGAGCCAGCAGAGTGCATGGGAGCTGAACCCCGGTGCTTTGCCCAGCGGTACCTCAGCCCCAACACTGGGCTCCTCCTTTGCCTCCTCAGGCCCTCCTGGCAGTGTGGGGCATCCCATGGACAGCAAGAGCAGCTCTGCGGGGTCTCTATTCTCCTCGAGTCCTGCAGACCCCTCCATCCAGCCGGGGCTGCGCTCCTGGGGCAGGTCCCCTGGAAGCCCAGGGTCACGCCTGGCTCACCATGCAGCCCACAGGCACTAACACACCATTTTTCTTACGGAGCAGATGTTTGCTCGGACAGGGACTTCCTGCCTGGTTCATGGCCAGCAACCAATAAAACAAATATTGACCATCATTATTTGTAATCTCCTTTGAGCCTCACAACAACCTAGTGTGAAAACTATTCTCTGTGCTTCCTCTGACAGAGGTTAAATGAATTGTCCAAGGTCACAGGCAGGAGGGCAGCTGAAATCATCTGGCTAGGGGTGGGGGTGTCTCCCACTCCATCAGCGCCCAGAAAGGGAGCCTGTTAGAGCCACCCCTCCTTACGATGAGGACCGTGAAGCTGATAACGGTGGGGATGGTATAAAACTGCACCCCACACTCACCCACCAAGTGGCAAAGGCCTTGTGCTTTCTGAGGCTTTGCAGCAAGGAGGGACCTTTGGAAGATGGGTCTGTGGATCCCTTGGGCCAGAAGAGAAGAGTTCCCTTCAGCTCTAAAGGGAACAGCCTCTCCCCATCCCTACCAAACTGCAGCGGGCCCTGGTCACTTTGCGAACTGCCCTGAGGCTCACTACCCGCCCATCCCAACCACCTGTGACTTCAGGGACACCAGGGGGCTCAGACACTGCCAGAGGAAAACTCCCTGTGCCTGGTGGCCAGGCAGGGGAGCACCTAGCCCCTCTTAGGAGGCCTTCCCAGCTTGTACCTGTCAGGGCTTTTGCCACCCTGGAGCCTCGGTGCTGGAGCTGCCCTCTGACCACCTCTTGTCCCTGGCACTGGAAGGAGATGGCCCACTCCTCAGGGCTCTAGTTTCTAATCAGGCCAGAGTTTAGGAGCTCAGCACTTTGGGGAAAGTTGTCCCCTTCCCAAAAAAGACTATGCCTCTCCCCACCCACAGTGCTTCTAAACTGGGGGTTGGGGGGACTGGAATCTCATAACGCCCTGCTGGGATGGGATCCCCAGGCCCAGCTGCAAATGCACTCTGCCTCCCAGTCACCGCACTCCCACCCTTACCAATCCCACTCCCAGCTTAGCCCTCCCTAGAAGACAGCCCTACTGAGCATCTGTGAGGCCTGGTCGCCTCCCAAAGCTGCAATTCCAGAGGAGTAGGGCGCCGGTCTCATATACCGGAGGTGGCAGGTTCAAACCCAGCTCAGGCTCCTGGTTTGGAACCTCCACCCTTGATGCCTCTGAGCCACCAGCTTGGCCAATGCACCAGCAGAACCTTTTGTCACTCACAGAGGCTTAAGCACCCCCCTTCCATAAAGTTCAGTGTACTCTGAGGGGTGGGGCTGTGCATCACCCCATCTCTCTCACGTGTACCCCATGAGCCTTGTAGATCACTCTTGTCAGGGAAGGGCTTGCCCTCAGCAGAAAAGGAAAGCAGGCCACTTCCCTGCCTGCTGGGGACACTGGTTCGGGGGCTGCAGACCCCACCAGCTTCCTTGTCCATCCCATGGGGTCCAGGGCTGAATCTGTAGCCAGGATTCCTAGGTCTGCCCGGCTTTCAGGGAGCACAGGGCCATCAGGATATGCAGTCCCTGCCTGGTCACCTGCCAGAGAGGCCTTCTTCTAGGCCAGGTCATTGTGCTAGGGATGGGGGACAAGAAGGGCAGTGGTAGGGGCTTAAGATCTGCCCCCCCCAACATAGAGAATTCTGTCTACCCAGGGTATTTGGGGTCATCTCTGCTGCTGAGAGCCTGCAAGTTTACTCTGTTAGCACCCAGCCTGCACCCTGGCCAGATAGACACATGCGTTGGTCGGGAGGGTCAAACCACCCTCACTGTCCCAGCTCATCTGAGGCCCCAGGGCCTGGGGACAAAGGGCCTTTGTCTATTTTCAGGCAGCTTGGGATGATATGAGAACACACAGCAGGGCCCTGTGGTTCCTTATATAAACCTTCAAACTTGCAGGGGTTGTGGGGGAAGATGGGCTGGAGCTTTCAGCAGAGCAGGACTGAAGCCGGCCTCTGACAAGCAAAGCTTTCTGCTGAGACTCCAGATCCTTACCAACAGGCTCAAAGGAGGACACTCAGAGATACCTCTGAGAACAAGCAGATTTTCGGCACTCTGACCCACTAAAGAAGGCTCAGGTTACCTTCCCACGACAACCATTCTTCTCCATTCCTTAGGGCAGGTCCTAAGGGACTTCTAGTGTCTCCCTTGAATATACATTCAAGGGTTTGCTTTCCAAGGTACCCTTTCTAATTCAGATCTTTAGTTTGCCAGTAAAATATTCATGAAGTCCCCAGCTGGCCACGCGGGCCAGCCTGCTTGGCCATGGTTAGATGACCTGTTCTAATGCCACTTCCCCAAGAGCTCCCCGCGTCCTCTGCTGAGAAGCCACTGCAGCTGCAGAAGCCCCCCCACTTCTGAGGCCCCATAAGGCTTCAGAGTCCCCACCCTCAGCCAAAAGAGTCAGCTGAGAGGATCCGGCCAGTTGTTCCAGGGAACCTGATAGCTGTGTGGGCTGGACATGGAGAGGAGGCACCCACCACTTGGTCCTGGGCACAGCCCCTCATGAGGCCCTGGGCGGCTGCCTCCACCAGGTCTTCTGGACCCTCGCCACTCACTCCCTCTCCCCTGACCAGCCTTTGGCTGGCCTGGCCATATACCTACTCCCTGCCTTGGCCTCTTGAATATCTCTGCGTCCCTGGAGCTCGCTTCCCACTGGGCCCTCATAATTCTGAGCTCTGATGCTGATTTGGCAAGGCCAGAGTGGGTCTGGTCTGGAGTTTGTCTCCTCTCAAGGACCTGCCTCCACTCTCCGGGGTTTTTTCTTTTATTTTTTGTTTTGTTTTGTTTTTTGAGACAGGGTCTCACTATGTCACCCTCTGTAGAGTGCTGTGGTGTCACAGCTCAAAGAAACCTCAAACTCTTGGGCTTAAGCGATTCTTTTGCCTCATCCTCCCAAGAAGCTGGGACTACACGTGCCACAACACCCAGCTATTTTTTTGTTGCAGTTGTCATTGTTCTTTAGCTGGTCCAGGCTGGGTTTGGACCCGCCACCCTCGGTATTATGTGGCTGGCGCTGTAACCATTGTGCTATGGGCATCGAGCCCCCCACTCCCAGGGAGTTTTTATGGACCTTGAAGTGAACTTCTGTCTGGAAAAGCTGCCTCTAAGAGTGGCTAATGGGGTGGCATCCATATGAGAAATTATGGAACCAACAGGAATGGGCCCAGGGACTTGGGTGGGGTCAGGGGAGCCTGGGATATCTGAGCCCATAAGGCTCAAGTGTGGAGGTGGGTTTCAGTAAGACAATCAATGGGCTTGGAGCCAGAATGAAATAGATGCTACCAAGATGCTCACTGCATCCCTGAGCCCCAGCTTTCTTGTCCATAAGTGGGATAAAGTCTGGAACAGTGGGTCAAATCTGGATGATAGAGCCAGACAGGTCTTCACTCTTGGGTGAGTTCCTTAACCTACCCAGACCACAGATAGAGCATCTGTAAAAGGAAAAAGATGATAGTACACTCCCTCTGTGGCTGTTGACAGGGCCGCAGGAAACGCACATAAAGTACCTGGCATAGAGCAGGGCTCTGTAAGGGGAGTGACCTCTTACTTCATAGGCCTGTTTTGAGGATTAAATCGAATGAGATAATGTGCGTGTGATGGTAAAATACGGTACACAAATGGTAACAATTACCACTTATTCGTATGTCCACTTCTCCCTGGGCCTCATGGCCCTCCTTCTCTTTCTCTGTCAAGTTTACTTCTCCTTCTCTGACTTAACCTCCTTTCTCTATATTAGTGTCCTCTTTCTCCTCCCTTCCCCATAGCCTTTAGAACCAACATCCAAACCCAGTTTCCTTTTCCCTCCCTCCAGAACCTATAATGGCTCTCGATTGTCCCTCACGTCCAAACTCAGCAGCAGTATTACCACCATCCTTAGACCCCACCTTCACCTCCCTTCCTTCCCCAAAGCAGAGCTCTCCACTGGTGAGCAGCTCTTGTCCCGACCTCCCCTGCACCCACTCTTGGCCCCCTCCTGTCTTCTCTTGCACAGTTTCCCAGCCTGGACAGCTCATGTTTGCTAGCTGCTCTCCCAACACATACAATCCTACTCATCCTTCAAGACTGAATTAAGTTCCATTTCTGAGTCCACAAGTACGTTTCAAGCAGCTACTCTGGGGACAGAGGCTTTTGAAAGGGTTCTTTTGTAGGAAGAATCATCTTGAATTTACAGTCAACATTTTCTAGCTGTGTGACCTCAGGACACTGACCTACCCTCTCTGAGCCTCTCTCATAGGGCAGTTGTGAAGATTAAATGAAGTGGTTTGTAAAGTTGCCTAGTGAATAGAAAATGGTTAACAAATGGTAGCCACTTTTGTTATCCTGGTTCTTTGGCATATAAAATGAAGCCACACAAACCAGTGGGCATGTCAAGCTTTGTGCAATTGGTAATTCTTTGGTTAAAATCAAACATCCTGTCACTCACCTGTAACTGGCTAGGTCTCCAAAGCCCCATGCCGCTTTGGAGTATCTTTGGAGGCCTCCTCATTGGACAGTCACTGATAGTCATCCTGACCGTGTAGGGAGTTATGGCAGGCACGGGAAGGGTGGCACTTGATGCCAGCATGCCCAGAACAAGTCCACAAAGGGAGGGGTGAGAGGTGGGCAACCTAAACGTTTGCGGCACCCTGGTGGCCTGGGCTATGGCCCCAGCTTTGTCTACAAGGCCTGCCCCATCTACCCTAGCACTCGTCCCTTCTCCAGGCCCCAGCTCTTTCTCCCTGCCCTGGCCCTCTCTGCCCCTGCCACCTGGCCTCCCTCCCGTCCTGTCAATGTGGCCATCTCTGTCCTAGCCCAGAGTCTCTGAGCACATTCTCCCTTCCACCCAGGACACACCTCTAGCCCATGCACCCCCAGAGGTATGAGCACTCCTCCGGGAGCCTGTCTCTGTCTGTCTTTGTCAAGTGATCTGCTTTCTCTTGGGACATGATAAAAGACCTTAGGCTGGGTTTAAATCCCACCCTCTCACACCTCAGCTGACCTCCAACATACTACAGGCCCCATGCATGCACCGTGGGGCACACAACTGCACGTGTGAGGGCATCCAGCACGTGCTAGAGTGTAAGAAACAATGGCTGATGGAGAGAGAGGAACATACCTGCTTCTAGAGGCTGGAAAGGGAAATGCAGGTTAGATGGCTTCATCGCCAGGCAAAGGGGTGGTTGTTGGCCCAAGCCAGGGGAAGCAGAGAGTGTCGCTGGACGAGGGTTAGGCAGGGTCTGTGCTAGAAGGACTGCCAGGAGAGATCAAACTGGACCCCATGTCCAGGTCACTAACCAAGGCCTATCTACCATATGGTGCATGCTGGGCCTCGACCTTCTCCCCTAGCTCCAAGGCCCCTCAGAGCAGAGCTCATGCCCCATGCTTCTGAGCGTCTAAGGCAGGGCTGGGTACACAGGAGGCACCCAGTAAAGATCTCTCACCCCGATCCTGTCCTTGCATGGTACTCTGGGCCACTTGGCACAGGCTTTCTGGCATCTCCATCTGTCTCCTGCCTAGCATCTCAATTAAGGGGACCCCTGCTCCCCCAATTCCACCCCTCCTCATTCCTTGATTAGCTCTTTATGTCTGTAAAGCCCCCTGAAACGGCATCATGAACACAAGCATTACGATCAGATCTCAGCTAGGGAAGACTGAAGAGCCAGTCAGGGGAGGGGGCTCTTGGGGGACTGTACTAGCTGACCTGAGCGAGGTTTCAGGTTGCCCAGATGTTATTAGTCAGAACTAATGGCCACTGCTGGCTCCTCAAAGTTACGAGTAACCAGGGAAGGCAGAGTTGGCCAAGTTTCTTGCTCACTGAGTGTTATGGATTATTTGTCTAGCGTTTGTGGTAGGGTAAGAGTGGGGCTTGTTCAGCTAAGGCTCATTTAAAATTTATTTTTCAGCCCATGTGAATTTGAGACCTGGGGAATTCCTCTGGTTCTCATTCATTCACACTGACGGCGGCCTGTTCTCAGAGACCCTTCCTTTTGTCCCTAAGAGGCCCAGAGACAGGCTGGCTCAGAGTTCAAAGGTCCTCAGGCTGGAATCACAGCCCCGGAGCTGGGCAGGTAGGGATCTCTGAAGGCTCCTGTGTTTTCTCTTCCCCATTCCCTCCTTTGATGACCTAGCCTCGAGAGCTGTAAGCCTATCATTCTTCTCTTCCTTTACTAGCCATTGAACCTTAGCATGGCTTTTTACTTCTGCTGGTCTGGTTACCTCCATGGGGCACACAGCACATGGAAACAGGGCATAAGCTATGTGTGTCACCCACCCCAGTTGTCAGGAGATCCCACCAGCTGATCGATCACAATTCATCAGCAGTTCCTAGTCTGAGCCAGGGAATCTCAGCGGATCCCTCTCTAGCTGCTCATCACCAATGTGGCCACCTCCCACCCCTCATCACTTTCTCCACCACTGACCCTCAGCTCGACCACACCCCCAAACTTCCTCTCCCAAGACACGGTTGCAGTCAGAAGGAGCCCCTGGTCAGGAAAACTTCAATGAAGGGCCATTTAAACCAGCATCTCAATCTGTGAGCAAAGGATCCTGAGAAAGTGGAAGTTCTAATAGGACAGGGAAAGGGCACTTGGTGCAAGGGTACAGGGATCCTGACTCATAGCTGAAAGAATCCTATGGTCCCCACAGCCGAAAAGTCAGCAACAGCTGACATGATTGGTCAATGAATTGGTCAATGACATTCAGAGTGTGTTTCTATTTAGAGTAGCCCTCCGCTATCCAAGAAGAAGAATTATAGGATTGTTCTGGTGTCCACAGGGCCTATGCGGGTCCTTAAGGGACTCACAGTATCTTGGGAAAGACAGAAAGTAAAAAATAAAACAAGCAAACTAAAAAATAACCCTGCCAGGACTAGGCATAAAGTTGTACCCATGCTAAGTGTAATGGAGGAATGGTCTGTGCTACAATAGGAGACAGATATATGGAGCTTCTGGCCTCATAGGTAGTCCCAGAAGGCTTCTCTGAGGAGGTGTCTGAGCCACCCACCCTGCCCAAGGCCCCTCTCCCCTGTCCTCACTGCATGGCCCTCGTCTGGGTGAGCTGCTCCATGTCCCTTCTCCAAGGTCATTACTCCTATGGGTACCACATGCTAATAAGATGCCCAGGAATAAAGAAGCTGACCCCTCCCAGCAGCCTGGACATCACACACACTGGGCTGCACTTTTGGAACAGGCCTCAGCAGCCACCTGTCTGTGATGCCCACAAGAAAGGAACTCCTGAGGGAGCTGACTTATCCAAGTTCAATAGAAAATGAAAGTCAGCACGGAGGCTCACACCTGTAATCCTACTAGGGCAGGCCGAGGCAAGTGGATTGCTTACGCTTAGGAATTCAAGAACAACCCGAGCAACAAGACCCGTCTCTACTAAAAACGGAAAAACTAGCTGGACATGTGGCAGGCACCTGTAGTTCCAGCTACTCAAGAGGCTGAGGCAAGAGGATCCCTTGAGCCCAAGAATTTGAGGTTGCTGTGAACTACAATACTGCCATGGCAGTCTACCCAGGATGACAGAGTATGACTGTCTTGAAGAAAAGTTTTTAGTATATACATATAAAAAAGAAAGAAAACAAACAGGATCTCCTGGCATCATGATAACTCTGTTAGTAACTCAAAGCCTCAACTTTTCCAACTGCAAAATGGGCTTTCCTCAGAGGATCACAGTGAGGATTGCAGGGGCGTCCTTAGTGAGCTGGGAGCATGGAGGTGAAGTGTCTCTGAGATCTGGGAGCCAAGGGCGGCAAGGAGATGCTGGGATGCTTTTCCTTCAGATGACTCCACCCCCAGAGACGCCGGTTCCACTCAGTCATGCTGGCTTTTCTATCTCTGACTCAAGAGTGACCTACCTCAAAGGACATTAAGACGCTGAGCGGATCCGAGGAGGGTGGGGAGGAAAGGATTTGTTTCCATCCTGGGAGGGGCTGGTCCCACCTTCCATCAGCAACGGCTTCAGGGTGTCGCCAGGTGGGGGCAGCTAGGATACAAGGGAGCCCAGACAGAGGGACAGGAAGGTGTGGGCTAACGTGGGCGAGAGAGGAGCCAGGGGGGTCACGTGGTCCCCCAGGCTGGCCCCATGTTAAATATAACCAAAGCCCATTGTTCCTCAGATCATTGTATTTTGCCTTTTTCTCTCTTGAGAGGCAGCCTAAATGAGGAACTGGCCAAGACAGGGGCCTCCTGGAAGTTCTAAGAACATAATTGTTTTCGTGATGAAATTTAATTTGTATATTTTTTAGGTTTAAAAAAGCAAACACTCCAAGGTCATACATTGGCCATGTGCCTCCCGGAATCCGGGATTGTTTGCTATTTTTCCTTAAGGTGCCTAGGTCTGGGGGGCCCAGAAGCAAGGGTCAGCCGGGGGCCAGCTCTGGGAAGATGGCTGAGAAAGAGACCCAGCAGGACATCAGTCACACTGGCTTCTGAGCCCTGCATGGCTCATAAGCACTCAGGAGGCTCACAGGGCAAACTCAGTCACCATGTCCAGCGTGGAGGCCTGGTGCAGGGGGACAGGCTCATTGCCTTGTTTCACTGTGGTTCAGCTGGCCTAAAAGCAAGGCTAGCTGGTCTGGGGGCCCAGACCCAGGAGTGGGAGGACGAAGCGCTTCCACTGGCCGTGAAGTCCACAGCTGTCGCTCCCGAGGCAGGCGTGCCCATGAGGAGGGCAGGAGTAACCTACCTACACTCTCAGCTGGCCGCTGGCTCCCTGCTCTTTTAAGTCCTCTCCCGTGACAGCGACAGCGAGCTGTCCCCTCACTGTTTCCCTCTCTCTCCACTGTCCCTTCACTCCTCAGAGTATCTCTGTTGAATTAAAAATTCTCCATCCTCTTTGGCCGAAGTGTAAGGGCAACCCAGAGGATTACCAAGATTTCGTCTCCGGATGATCCAGGGGACAGAGCTATGGACTTCATGGTCAGTGGGGGCACTTTGTCCTCCCACTCCCAGGTCTGGGCTCCCAGACTAGCTAGCCTTGCTTTTAGGCAGCTGGCCCACAGTGAAACAGGGCAGTGAGCCTGTCCCCCTGCATCAGATCTCCATGCTGGACATGGACTCCCTGAGTGCTTACATCCAGGGCCCAGAAGCCAGTGTGGCTGATGTCCCTCTGGGGCTGTTTCTCAGCCATCTTCCCAAGGCTGGCCCCTGGCTGACCCTTACTTCTGGGCCCCCAGACCCAGGCCAAGAACCAGGGCTTGGGGCCTGTGAGGGTCTTCCTAGGAAGGGTGCAGCCCACCCAGGGGCCCCAATGCTACACCTCCCCCCCCCCAGCCCTCTCTGTCCCACTATCCTGGGGGGACAGGGCAGCACCTGCCTCTCCCTTGGGTCCCAGTGCTGCCCTACAGGTCTGTGCTTCCCCCTGGCCAGGCATGTTTCTGACGATCCTGGCAGCCTTCCCCACCTCAGCACCCCAGGGAGAACGTCTTAGTGGTTGGACTCTGAGCTTTGCTAAGCCAAGCTTCCCAGCAACACCTGTGTGCTCCCTGAGTGGGGGAGCAGACTTGGCTCCCTCAGCCTGGCTCACTCCAGCCCACGCTTGAGGGCAAAGAAGGTGAGAGGGTGTTGGGTGGGCTGAGCCCCAAGAATCCAAGCTGAACTCTAAACACGGCAGCTCTCCTGCTGTGTCTACTGGACAGGTTGGGCCTTGGAAGCTGAGGAGGACTGATATGAGCTGGGAAGTTGGAGACAAACTTCACCTTCCTAACAATAGCAAACCCCTATGTAACCTGACTGGGGGGCCAGGCACTTTACCTTACCCCATTTAACCCCCATGACGGCCCCATTAGTATCTCCTTTTCACAGGTGAGAGACCCCGGAGAGGTTAAATGACTTCCCAGGATTCAAAGCCAGTCTGGCCCCAGAGACTGTGCTCCTAAGCTCTTTCTTGGGCCAGCTCCTATCAGCAGGCCCAGCACTTTCCAGCACTGAGAAGGTACAGACAGGGCTGGTTTCTTGGATGTGTGGCAGCAGCCACACCAGACCCCCAGCTGGGTTTAATGCTTGGATATTGCCATCTTGAAATACTGAATACATTTTGAACAAAGAGCCCTGCATTTTGCTGTATACTGGGCCCTGCAAATCACATAGCTGGTCCTGGAACAGAAGACAGGCCGGGCAAGGTTATTCTCTGGGAGGGGAAGCAGCTGCTTACTTCCATCTACTGAGGCCCACCTGAGCTCTTTCCAAGTTTTTTATTTTTTTAGTGACAGGATCTTGCTCTGTTGCCCCAGCTAGAATACATGGTATGCAGTGGCAGGATCATAGTTCACTGTAGCCTCCAACTCCTGGGCTCAAGCAATCCTCACGCCTCAGCCTCCTGATCAGCTGGGACAACAGGTGGGGGTGCAGCTAAATTTTTTCTCATTTTTTAGAAACAGGGTCTCTCTCTGTTGTCCAGGCTGATCTCGAACTCCTGACCTCAAGGAATCTTTTTGCCTTCACCTCCAGAGTCACTGGGATTACAGGGTGAGCCACCCTCCCCAGCTTCTCCCTAAATTTGTGTCTTTCTCAGAACAGTGCCAACATCAGAAATGCCCCCATTCCATCCTTCCCCCCTCCCCGTCTAGGAGTGAGGAGCTAGGGCAGGGAGCAGCTGGGCAGGAGGTGCCGGGGCCCCGGGCCCAGGGCAGTGGCGAGGTGAGGCTTCTGGAGCTCTTCTTTCTCCTCCATCTCCTGGGGATGAATGTGTACATGCACAGCTCTCCAAAGCCTGAGGCAGGATGTATAGCTACAACCCCGAGCTCAGTTTAAGAACACCACCTGCTCAAAGCCAGGTGGTCCAAGCTCAGTGCCTTTCAGGTGTTTCCTTTCCCACCCCTACACTTTTGTGGAAGGTGGTCATCAGGGTCAAAGCTCTGGAACTTGGGCACAGGGCTGCATTCCCCATGATTACAGAAGGCACAGAAAAGCCCCTCTCCTGCCAGAGAACAGGATGCCTTCATGCTTGAATGCCTAAGACTGAGATGCTGGACAGGGACAAGACGACGTCCTAGGCAGGTGGACAGAGGGCAGCGCTAGGGGATCCTAACCTTCCATCACCGCTCTGCACTGTCTGCCCAGGACTTGCACACATCACTCAACGCATCCAGGCCTCACTTTCTCATCAGTAACACCAGTAAGTTAGAGCTCAGTGCAGAGGCTCCGTGCAGGACGGGTAGGTGCCCTCCTGGGCAAACAGGGCCTGGGAGGAAAGAGCAGCCACAGACAGAGGTGGCCCTCAGAAGCCCACTGCAGCTCCCTGAGCTGGACCCCTGACTCTGACACCTGAGAGCCCTGTTCCCCGCTTTCTCCAAACTCTTGCCACACCAGATTGTCATGCTGGTGTTTACGTGTTTGTCTGCCACTCCAGACTGTGAACTTATTGAAAGTAGGGACTGCATCTTACTGACTGCCATGTCCTCCCTGGTCTTAGAACTTTACTCAGACCCTAATGTCATTCAGTTAATGTTCGTTCAGTGACAAAACCCGGACAGAGCTGCCCACACAAGAATCACATGAGATAGCTGTCTGTCTGCCCAGAAAGGCCATAACAACTTCCTGTTTGTTTTAAATATATGTGTGTATTTTTTCCTTGTGTGAGTTCTTAATTTGGGAAATGGAACATGTTGATTTCCCAAGCGGTTAGGGAAGAAGGGCCCTGGCTCCAGGAAGCAGGTCTGTGGGTGCCTCGTAGCCTGTGCTTCCTGCCCTGAGGGACAGCGTGCAGATGAGCAACATCCTCCAGGTGCCCACGTCCCCTTGGGCGAGCGGGTGGACACACTGCCCTTCACAGCCCAGTCACGGCATCTACGCGCCAGAGACCTTCGGGCACCCACAGAAAACCCAGCAGGTCACAGAATGGGGCACATAAGCTTTACTGGGGAGCTCAAAGACAGCCTTGGGCAAGGATCAAAGAGTTCACCCCCTGCCTTGGAGGACACCCCAAGGACCACGAGCTTATCACAGTCTCCTCCCCAGAGCATTCGGCATCTCCAGGCAGGAGGCAGGCTGGTCAGTTAACGACACTGTCTCCTCTTATGTTTTCTGTCTAATCCTGGAGTTGTGATCATGACAGAAGATCCTCAGCTTCACCCTTACCCCACTGCCTGTCCCAGGGACCTGAGGGCAGAAAGGACCCAGGTCCAGCTCCTGGGCCCCTGTCAGCCCATCCAGCAAGGCCTGAAAATGGACACAAGGAAGCACTCAGTAACATATCCAAGGGGTCCTGGAGACCGTAACGGGCCACTGGGCAGACCAGCTGTGTAAACCTCTCCCCAGGGCTGGCCAGTAGAACTGGGTGAGAGCACAAGAAACTGTTAGGAAATGAGCAGTGTGCAGCCGGCACACTTCTGCTCTTCATTAAGGCAGCTGAAGACCCCACCACCATTCCGCCCATGTTTGTCTTGCCACTTGGAAGGTAGAGACCAGGAGGGAGCAGCAGTCCAGGCGTAGCCCCACGGCAGAGGGCACGACCAGCACAGCCCCAAGAGTCATGCCAATGGAATTTGAGGAGAAAGCTTCAGGATGCCTGGAAGGTGCCTCCCTCCTCTGCACCTTCTAGGCCTTTCTGAGAGCTGGAGTGGCGGGGAGCCACAGGAAGGACAGCAAAGCATTTAACATGTCAGGCAGGGTCCAGGGTAAAGCACACACGAGCAGGAGTAAGGTCCACGTTCTTGTCCTGACTTCTGAGTGGAGGGTGTGACAGAGGGCGGCACTACAGACCCCCACCACCCCACGCCCCCCAAGACCTAGCTCAGCTGCAGCATCCGGGACAGGATCTCCTGAACAAGAGGCAAGGAGGAGGAGGGGGGTTGCTGCACAGCCTGGTGAGGAGCATCTCTGGGGCTCGGGACTCCACCCAGCTGGGAACTCCAGGCTTGAGGGCAGTTACTGGGGAGCCAGGTAGAACCTCAAAACTTGCAGAGGGCTGCCCCCACAAAAGGATACCCACCTCCACAGGAGAGCTTAGCGCTAGGCAACAGCAGAACAGCGAAGGACTTGGGCTGGATTCCGTGTGGCAGGCAGAAGCGGGCTACATACGAACCCCACTTGTCAAAATCAGTTTCACCAATCAGGTAAGAGAAGGTAAAAAAGAGCATCCAAATGGGGGCAGAGGAAGTTAAACTCAACCTCTTTGTTGATAATATAATCTTATACTTAGAGAACCCCAAAGACTCAACCACAAGATTCCTGGACGTGATCAAAAAATACAATAATATCTCAGGATATAAAAATCAATGTCCACAAATCAGTGGCCTTTGTACATGCCAATAACAGCCAAGATGAGAAAATAATCAAGGACACAAGTCCCTTCTCAGTAGCTTCAAAGAAAATGAAATATGTGGGAATACACCTAACAAAAGAGGTGAAGGACCTCTATGAAGAAAACTACGAAACCTAAGAAAAGAAATAGCAGAAGATATTAACAAATGGAAGAACATATCATGCTCATGCCTGGAAAAAATCAACATTATTAAAACGTCTATACTTCCTAAAGGAATCTACAGATTTGTGCAATCCCCATTAAAATACCAACATCATACTTTCAAGATTTGGAAAAAATAAATCTTCATTTTGTATGGAACCAGGAAAAAGTCCATATAGCTAAGGCAATCCTTAGGAATAAAAAAAAGGCCGGGGGCATTAGCCTACCAGACTTTAGGCTGTACTACAAGGCCACAGTGATCAAAACAGCCTGGTACTAGCACAAAAACATAGGCATAGACATCTGGAATCAAATAGGAAACCATGAGATGAAACTAAAATCTTACAGCCACCTGATCTTTAATAAATCAAATGAAAACATTCACTGAAATGTGAAAGAATCCCTATTCAATAAATGGTGCTGGGAGAACTGGATAACCCCATGTAAAAGACTAAAACTGGACCCATACCTTTCTCCATTCACTAAAATTGGTTCAAGATGGATAAAAGATCTAAATCTAAGGCACAAATCAATAAAAATCCTCAAAGGAAGTGTGGGGAAAACACTTGAAAATATTGGCCTGGGGAAAGACGTTATGAAGAAGATTCCAGTGGCAATTGCAACAACAACAAAAATAAACAAATGGGACTTAATTAAACTGAATAGCTTATGTACTGCTAAGGAGACAATAACCAGAGCAAATAGACAACCATCAGAATGAGAAAAGATATTTGCATATTATGAATCAGACAAAAGCTTGATAACTAAGATCTACAGACAACTCAAATTAAGCAACAACAACAACAAAAAAGCCAACAACCCCCTATATCAATGGGCAAGTGAGATGAATAGAACTTTCTCTACAGAAGACAGACGAAAGCATGTGAAAAAATGCTCATCATCCCTAATTATCAGAGAAATGTAAGTCAAAACCACCCTGAGAAATCACCTAACCCCAGGGAGAATGGCCCACATCACAAAGACTCAAAAGCTGCAGATGTTAGTTTGGTTGTGGAGAGAAGGGAACACTTTTATACTGCTGGTGGGACTGCAAACTAATTCAACCCTTTTGGAAGGAAATATGGAGAATCCTCAAAGAACTCAAACTAGACCTCCCATTTGATCCTGCAATCCCATCACTGGGCATCTACCCAGAAGAAAAAAAAATCATTTTATCGTAAGGACATTTGCACTAGACTGTTTATTGCAGCTCAATTTACAATTGCCAAATTGTAGAAACAACCTAAATGCCCACCAATCCAGGAATGGATTAACAAGCTGTAGTGTATGTATACTGTGAAATACTATACAGCCAATAAAAAGGATGGTGACTTTACATCTTTTGTATTAGTTAGGATGGAGTTGAAATACATTCTTCTTAGTAAAGCATCACAAGAATGGAGAAGCAAGAATCTAATGTACTCAATTCTGATATGAGGACAATTGATGCTAGTACATGGTGTGGGGAGGGAGGGGAGGGGAGGGGAGAGAGGGAAGGAGGGAGGGGGTGTGGAGACACAGTGTGTGACACACCTCTTTGGGGCAGATACTATTAATAAAGGGACTTCACCCAGCAAATACAAGCAGCATAACCTGCTTCATTGTACCCTCAATGGTTCCCCAACAAGTTAAATAAATAAATAATATGAATAAAAAATAGTTTCAGTCCTGGGCTTTGTTCTGTGGGGTCATAGTTGGGCTTTGGCCCAAGAAGAGCTAGCCGAAGGCATCCAGTGGGGTCAGGCTTCCCACTCAGCCCCTAGTCTGAGCAGAGCCCCTTCCCTGCAGGGCCCACTTCTAGAAACCATCAGATCCAGGCCTTCTGGGGCTTTCATTTGTCTTTGGAAAATTCTTTAGGTTAGTTTGCATTTATCCCCACAGGCTACCTCCCCTGCAACACACACACAAACACACATACCCTCATGGAACACAATCATAACACACACACAAAGAGCCCTTATCATGTGCCTGCAGATTCCCTTCCATCCTTCCTAGTCTATGAACATTGCTTTTGGAACCATTTTATGTATTATGTATATAAAGTGTGTGCTTTTATTATGCGCTGTCCACCTAGCATTTTCCCTCTGTGTGCTTGTGTATAAGCATTGCTTTAGAGCACTGGCTATTGTAAAAAAGAAGTGGAGATAGTAATACCTTAACTCAATGAGTCTAAAGGAATTTTTCAAGGCGCTGTGGCCTGAGAGCGGGGTTGAGTGGAGGGGGAGATGAGAGGTCTGAAAATGCCACTTCTAGAAAGTTCCAAGCACAGAATGTGCCCAGTGTCCCCAGTCCTGAGCCACGGGCCTGCTTGTCTGCCTCCCAGCCTATTTCCCTAAGGTGGAAGAACTGGTGACATCTGAAAAAAGCCCCACAAATCTCTGGGTGGGGTCTCATGCCATCTGAGAGACACCCCCTTGAGCACCCATTCAGCTACGGCCTCAGAGGAGGAGACAGACTCTGCAGACCAGGGGTAGAGCTCAGATCCTTGCTAAAGGTGGGAGGACAGGAGTTCCCTAAAAAACAAAATTAGGTACAAAAGTAAAAATGTATTTAGAGTGAAAAAAATCAAAATAAATTACAAGTTTTAAAAAGCTGACGGGGTGGCGCCTGTGGCTCAGCGAGCAGGGCACCGGCCCCATATGCCAAAGGTGGCAGGTTCAAGCCCAGCCTCAGCCAAACTGCAAAACAGAAAAATAGCCGGGCATTGTGGCAGGCGCCTGTAGTCCCAGCTACTCGGGAGGCTGAGGCCAGAGAATCGCCAGGAGTTGGAGGTTGCTGTGAGCTGTGTGAAGCCACGACACGCTACCAAGGGCAATAAAGTGAGACTCTGTCTCCACAAAAAAAAAGCTGACAAATTCCCCAAAAAGCACAAAATCAGGAATAGCACTCCAAGCCAGCTTCGGCCTCTGCACGTTCCCAGCCTCGTTTCCTTCCGCTTCTCACCTGCCATGCTCCCTGCCTGCAAAAGGGCTCTGCACCCTCTTGCCCCCCACAGTTGCCAGGAAGACTGCACAGGAGCCATTGTGCCCACGCCCCAATGGCCTCAACCTTGACCATACATGGAAATGCCACAACCATGTATATACATGTCCCTAAACCCAAACCAACTATCCCCACCTCAGCATCCCTTGCCTGGCCACTCCAGGCACCAAGCAAAGTGGAGGGAAGAGAAGTCAGCACTCTTAACTAAGAAAGCGTTTTATTCATGTGATTCTTATAAAAAACGTGTGCCCACGTGGATACTTTGCTAGGGCTACTCCTAGGGCCTTAGAAGACTCCAGTGCACCGAGGGGCCCCAGGACAGAAGCTTCATCAGCTTCGGCGGCTGCACTCCTGCTGGAGATCTTCACCCTTCACTGCTCACTCTGTCTGGTTGACTTCTGTTGCAGTGTAAATGTCACCTCCTCCTGCCCCGAACTGAAGGGGGTCTTGCTATTCTCTCTCAGAAAACCCAGCTTTTCTTCCTGCTTAGTATTTTTCACGATTTGTGGCTATATTTTTGTGTCTCCCACTAGGCTGTCATTCTCTAGAGCGCAAAGTCCACATCTGTCTTATCCACTATACATCCCCAAAGTCTAGTCCCCACGAGGACCCTGCTGATAATCATGGGGTGAGTAAGGGATGCTCTGTGGCCCTGTGTTACATTTTCTGTGTCAGAGCATAAAGCACTGAGGTCCTACAGGGACTTGTCCCTCATTGTTCACCTCTGGTGAGCTGTCTCGACAGGAAGGGCTCACCGCCTGCTCGGTCCACACAATGCCCCAAGATGTACGAAGTCTAAAATAATACAACAGAAAAGAGAAAACAATCCCAGGAAAGAGGGGGGATGTAATCTATATTAGAAATATTTTATATCTATATTAGATATATCTATCTTTATAATCCGTATTAGAAATATTTTTAAAATACGAAAAGGGGTGATACAAATTCTGAAAATACAAGAGCAGTGCTTTGGAACAGATCAGCCAGAAAGGCTCAAAAGAAAGCCAGACAGAGACACAGGATGGAACGAGTTAAATCCATTATGCACACATGAAACACATAACTTTGTATAAATATTCCTTGGAAATATGAAATTAAGCTGGAAAACAGATTGGTCAAAGGAATAAGAAAAAAAGAGGAAGAGAGAGAAGAAGAAAGGGAGGGATAGCTAAGATCTCAAAATTTGGCAAAAGGAGAAAAGTTACTTAAAAGACTGTAACAATTCTCAGCCTGAACTAAAACGAGCCCCTCCTGGCTCCAGTGTGGCACATCTGATGGGGGCAACTGTCAGACTGGTCATCAGCCCCAAGACGGTCACACTGTGAGTTGGTTTCAGGCTGGACACCAGTGGCCACCAGCCCCCATGCTGTGCCACCCAAAAGGCTCCTGAGGCCTGGACTCTGCTCACCTGGAAATCTCACCTCCAGGGCTGGTCCCAGGGGGCTCTAGCCTGTCACACGTTCACAGAGGGGAATCTAGGAGCAAAGGCTAATACTCCCCTTGTCCTCCAGGCCTGTTTCCATGGTAACTGAGACCCTCATGCTGTGAAAACCAGGAGGGGAAGCCCACCCCAGTTCCCCCAAGCCAAAGCAGAACAAGCTCTCTCCTTCCAGGCCCTCCCTGCCAGCCCCACAGCGGCAGCCCCTACCCCTCCCATGAATGTCCTTTGTCTCCAGTGGTGTCTGTAAACCTTGCTGCCCGCTCCGTCTCCCCTCCAGGCCCCTTCTCTGTCTGCAGTGAAGCACATGTTCCCCCGCCCCCTCTGATTGATCTATTCAAGGAGAATAGGGGGAAATGACTCTTTAATTAATCTCCTGCCTTAATTAATTATTGTAATGGCTTTCAACTTGGGGGGTGGGGGGAAGGCCACAATGTGCTTAATAGGTTTTTATGTTTTATGTCGACAAACACATTCTCTACTTGGCAGAGAAAGAAGAGGCCTGTTTTGGGTTTGGGGCTTCGTAGTGATTTATAAAGGGCATTAACACTAGAGAAATCCCCCTGCTCTGGATCACGTTGTGGCTAGCTTTGGTGACCTGAACTCTCGGCCTCCACCCCCTCCTCTCACTGAAGCTCCCCCAGGCTCCCCCACTCCATTTTCCCAGTGCTCCTCCCTCTCCTAACCCACCTTTCTGGGTTCACGTCCCTCTCCCCCATCCTTCACACCCTCTTACTATTTCTGGCCCTCTCTCCAAAGCCATGAGTGAGGACTCTTTTTTTTTCAGTCTCACTTTGTCGCCGTGGGTAGAGTAGAGTGCCGTAATGTCATAGCTCACAGAAACCTCAAACTCTTGGGTTCAAGCAATTCTCTTGCCTCAGCCTCCCAAGGAGTTGAGACTACAGGCACCCACCACAATGCCTGGCTATTTTTAGAGGCAGGGTCTCGCTCCGGGTCAGGCTGATCTCCAACCTGTGAGCTCAGGCAATCCACCTGCCTTGGCACCCCAGAGTGCTGGGATTACAGGCGTGAGCCACCATGGCCACTCCGAAGGAATACGGCTGCTGAGCAGAAGTTCTAGGTTTGACATGCATCAGTAGCGTGCAGCAAGGCAAGGGCCTCGCAGGGCGTTGTGGGCAGAAGACGTGGGAACTGGGTCAGCTTGGCCCATCTCTCTGTGGTGACCACTCAGCCAGTCTATAGGGAAGCTTTGTCTACCCTACGAGAGGAGAAGATTACCGGGAGAATGTGTGTAAACTCCATGTTTTCTAGGTGTTAGAGGCCCTGGGTGGGAGGCCCCTTGGAGAAGGCTTTCAGGTTTTCTGTGAGTAGGGAAAAAGCCATCTGGGCTGGCAGAATTTCTGCTGAGAAGGAAGAAAATGAAGTAAAGAAGAAAAACAGGCCCACAAATCACTCTTCAATGAGGTGAGAGTCTCCACGGCAACCTGCCCAGGGCTGAGCACCAAGCAGGCAGGAGATGCGCTGTCGCCATGGAAACCACATCCTAGAAACCTGCTGGTATTGGTCCCTGTTTGCCTTTGCAGATGTGGTACTAGGGACAGGGGCTGGACTTGCAGGGTCGCTGGAGGAACTGGGATGGAGTAAGAGTGAGAAAGAGACAAGAGGGGTAGGAGTGAGAGGGAAGGAAGAAGACAGGAAGGAGAGCGGGAAAGATGGAGGAGAGGAAGATCCCAGGATCCAGACAGCTCCTCCAGGGCATCCTGAATCCTCTGGCGCTTTCCCGGCAGAGAAGGAAGTGCCCATGTGCCAAGTGAGGTAATGTACCGTGAGTTGAGCAGGATGAAGAGGTCTATGCGGGAGACCAGGCTGAGTCAATCCGGGCACCCACCCATCCTCATTGCTTTTACCCCATCACTGGTTATCATTTACTCGAGATGAGTAAATGGAACACACCCTGAGGTGCCCATTCACCACCCCACATCAACCCTCCGAAGGGTCTGGAACTAGAGGAAATCTATCTGGGGCCTCCAATTCCTCCTCTGCCCCAGGGACCCCAGCTCAAGGATGCCAGAGAGGGTGATTGGAAGCTGAAGTCCAAGGCCGGCCTCTTGCCCTCATTACATTCGCACCAGGATTTGCAGTTCTTATTCTGGAAGTTTATGAGGCAATTAGGTACCTATCGCCACCTGCTGGTGGCCACTGGAAGCAGGTGGCAGTGACTAGAATTGGCTGGTCTCAGCCTGTCCTCTGCAGCAGAGCCAAGGACATATCTCTTCAAGCCAGGTGTCAACTAGGACTCTCCACCAAACCCCCTCGGATGGCCTGTGGGCCAGATGAACCCTTCAGTCAAATGAGCCACAAAAAGCCTCCAGCTTGGAGCGCCAGTGCCAGCTCTGACTCTGACCAGCTGTGTGATCTTGGCAAGTCTGTTGCCTCGCTGGGGTCCCGTATCACATCTGTGCAGCAGAACGTTGGACCCGATTACCCCTCAGGGCTCTTTATAGCTTGGATTTATAGTGCCTTGACTCCAGCCCAAATCTACTCACTCCCTAGAGTATCTGGTTGAGTCTGAGGGGAGGATCACAGCCCTTCCCCAGTGTCTCTCAGCAGGCTCCACGGCCGGGGGCTGAAGGGGGTCCAGCCCAGGAAGGCACCAGAGTTCCCATCACCTTCCCTTTAGCAGGGTCAAGAGGGAGGAAGAAATTGAAACCCCAGCACACCTGGCACCCTCTGCAGACGTGCCCCTGTCACCCCAGCCCCACCTGCCCCTCCTCTGTGGTCTGGAAGAGCCCCTGGGACACAAGACTCCTAGAAATCTCTAGAGGAAGAGATCTAGGGAACCAGCACTCTCCCACTGGCCTCTGCACAGGAGGCTCCTCCACATTCTGCAGGTGGAATGCCACTTCAGGACAAGGTGCTGAGTGTGTGACGCTTCCTGAGCATCTGTGAATGAATATGTGACTGCTGAGCTGTCTACAGCCATCAGAGGAGCCAGGGATGCAGGAGAGGAGGTCTGGAGGGGACAGTGGGCACCTTGATTTTCCAGAAAGCCACTAGGTAAGGGAATACAGGCTTCAAATAGGAGAATCAAGTTCAAATCACAGCTTTCCTGCCTGGTGTTTCCACACCCTCAAGCCATCTTCCCATTCACTAATCAGAGGTAATAGCAGCATCTACCTCTCAGAGTTCTGCTGAAAAGTGAATGAGGTTATGCATGTAAATCCCTTGGCAGCACTCATCATCATGGACTCAATTCAGAAGACCCCAGATTTGGGGCAGGCCAACTCCAACTCATCCTAACATCAAGGACAATCTCACATGTTTCTTCCATCAATAACTATTAGTTAAGTGCCTACTAGAAGCCAAGCGCTGTGGTGGATGTCAGGACTAGAATAACAAAGAAGATGGACATGATGCCAGCCTTCATAGTGGGATGCCAGGGAGAGCGGTGGATGGACACCAAACAAATAATGACACGAAGAATGAATTATTCTTATTTTTGAAGGGGAAGAAAAAGTACCAAGGGAGCGTGTGACCAGGGAGCTGACCTACTCTGAGTGCTTAGGGAAGATTGATCTTTGGCTCTTCCTCTTTTTTGCTGATGAAAATGAGTTTAGCATTGGAGCCATCTTGAGTCATAAGGCAAAGCTGCTGATAACAGGGGCCTGCATTCCTAATAACTCAGTGAAGGTGCCTAAACCCCCTCTGCATTGTCTATTCCTGACTTCTAGGGAGAAAATAACATTTATTTTATTTACAGAGTATTGTTATTTATTTTATTTACAGAGTATTTTTCTGTCCTTGCCCTCAGAAAACCCTCACAGGACTGAAATTATAGTAAACATGCTTCCTGCTAATTGGCCTGTAAGAAGGTTAGAGGTGGGACACGGTTACAAGAGGGACTCTACCTAAGAAATGCAAAGATTGTGACCTGGTTGTTTGTTCAGGTTTTTTACACTAACCTGAAATTAAAAAAAAAAAAAAAAGTTTAAGGAGAGAAGGGAGTCTCAGTAGCATTAGTTGAATTAGCTTAATTGAGTGGGACAGAGTTGACAAGAGACAGAAGAATCACTACAAAGAATCTGAGGTGGATGTAAATCCAAGGCAAAAAGCTGGAATCATTTCTAGAGCTGTCTGGGGAGAGAGCTAAAGAAAGGTCGGTCAGAGAAACTCAGCAGCCAAGGACAGGGTCTGACAGAGAAAGAGTTAAAACATTTGAACTCGGCTCGGCACCTGTGGCTCAACAGGCTAAGGTGCCAGCCACGTACACCTGAGCTGGCGGGTTTGAATCTGGCCTGGGCCCGCCAATCAACAATGACAGCTGCAACCAAAAAAATAGCTGGACGTTGTGGTGGGCGCCTATAGTCCCAGCTACTTGGGAGGCAGAGGCAGGAGACTTGCTTGAGCCCAGGAATTGGAGGTTACTGTGAGCTGTGATGCCATGGCACTCTATCCAGGATGACAGCTTGAGGCTCTGTCTCAAAAAAAAAAAAATTTGAACTCAGGGAGATACCTGACATCCAAACCAAGTACCTTAAAGAGTTGGAGAGTTTCTCAGGGATGGCTTCAAGTTGCTCCTGACCTTGAGCATAATGTCAAGGAAAGACCCAAGACATGGACACAGAGGGACCTAGGTTCAAATCCTGCTACTTACTATCTGGGTGAGTTCAAGTAAATTGCCTGGCTTCTCTGAGTCTTCATTGGACCATAAAACAACTAACATAGCTGGAATAACATGTATGGAATCCTCCACACACTGTCTGCCAGGGGTAGGCCCCCAACCCATTGTAATAATGGCCAAAAACTCACCCTGTGCTATGGTAGATGGACTAAAGGTCACCTTGTGATCCCAGCCTCTGGGGTTCATGCTTTTCTGGGATCCCTTTCCCTGAGTGGACCTGTGACTTGCTTCCAACCAACAGAATGTGCAAAGGTGACAGGACATCTAGAATTAGCGGATTTACTCTAGAGCTATTGTTCCCAACCACCAACCCCCTACAACACACACCTTAAACACAGAGAAGGAAGCAGCTGCAGTGAGCAAAACTTCGTCTGTATTTACAGCCTTTCCCCATCCCTCCCATCACCACCTGAGCTCCACTTCCTGTCACATCAGCATTAGATTCTCAGAGGAGCATGAACCCTACTATAAACTTGGCATGCAAGAGATGTAAGTTGTGCTGTTCCTCAGAAAATCAAATGCACCCCCTACCCTGGTCCACAGAAAAATTATCTGCCATAAAACCAATTCCTCATGCCAAAGGGTTGGGGATTGCTGCTCTAGAGTCTCTCTCCATTGCTCACTTTGAAGAAACAAGCTTGAGTCCTCCAGCGACAAGAAAGTGAATTCTGCCAGTAACTCACCTACAGAACTTAGAAGTGGACCCAGCCTGGCTGACCCTGTTTGCAGCCTTGCAGAGAACCCTCTGAGACCTGCTGAGCCATGCCCAGAAACCATGAGATACTAAATGTGTGTTGTTTTAAGCTGTGAAGTCTTTGGTAATTTGTTACACAGCACAGAAAACAGAGGTGAACTATCAAGAATATTTCATTCAATATTTCAGGAATAATAACTTTACTTTTCTCTCAACCCCCAAAGGGGGTGTTATTTTCCCCATTTATGGAGAGAAAACTGGCGCTTGGGAAGAAACTAAATTCCACAACTGTGGGAGTGGGGTGTGGGATTAGGACAAAGACTCCAGAGCCTACTATAAGCTGGGAGGAGCCTGTGGACCCTGTTGGCAGCAGCAGCAGCCTTAACCTGCACAGTTCTGTGTAGCATCCTGCCACCTTTAGGAGACTATGCCCTGCTCAGTTCTCCATAGACCACACTCCTCCCTATCGCCTGGTACCCTGCTATTTCACATGGTTCGCTCAGTCACCTGCCCTGCCCCTGAAGGCATTTGAGTTCCAACTCGTATAATTGGGTCAGTGGTAGTTAAGAGCCCAAGTAGATCAGGACTTGTTTGCTCAAGGGCTTAGAAGCAAAGGACAAGAGTCTACCTCCCCTGGGAATAGAGCAGAGAAAATGAAAAGCTAGCATGTGACTCAGACGGCAATGCTCCAATCCCTCCCTGAGCTGTGAGGCCATGGCTTCCACAACATCTGTGTGTCCCAGGGTCACTACACTCTCTGCACCCTGGGCTGGACCTGGTCTGTGACAGCAGAAAAGGGACAGAAAAGCACAGAGGCTACAGCCCTCAGAAGGGACCCCTCAAGCTCCTGGAACAGGAGTGGGGTGCCCTGAGCTGGTGGACCTCACTGGAGGGTTGCTGCTTCATTTAAGAGAGACATGAACACGCAGTCAGATGTCATAGGGATCATTTATACTGTTGACTCAAGTATTTCTCTTCCTCCCTCCTTCTCTTCTTCTCTCCCTCCTTCCTTCCTATCACTTGTGCAGGAGAGTAGAGCTTCCTGCACTCCTAGCTGGAGAATAAGGCCCTGAGTGCACAGGTGACCAGGAAGGAACCACCCTGGCCTAGGCAAAAGCCCTGCTCTTTGGGTCCCCTCCTCCCTTTAGTTGGGCTGGAGCCTCATGCCTCTTCACATAATTCACTGAGCAATCCCTGAGCTTTGACTAAGGGCCAGGCCCTCTGGTGGATGCTGGGAATACAAAAAAAGAACCAAGTATGATCTCTGCCCTGGGAAACTTGGTCTGGTGTGTGAGAGGGTGAGAGCCGCAAACTCTCTTTCCCAGGAAGAAAGCAGCTCCTGCCTGGAGAAAGGAAATTCACAGGGCAGCGCCCATAGCTCATGGGTAGGGCACCAGCCATATACACCCGGGCTGGCAGATTTGAACTCAGCCTGACCAGTTAAACAACAATGACAACTGCAATAAGAAAATAGCCAGGTGGGGTGGCAGGTAGTCCTGCAGTCCCAGCTACTTGGGAGGCTGAGGCAAAAGAATCGCTTAAGCCCAAGAATTTGAGGTTGCTGTGAGCTGTGACACCATGGGCCTCAGCACTCTACAGAGGGCGACATATTGAGAATCTGCCTCAAAAAAAAAAAAAAAGGAAATTCACAGCTCTGGAACTGCGCTTCATGTTTTCAAGCTTTTCAAGCTGCCCTAGTCAATAGGGTTGTGTGGCCAAGACAGAGAACCACTGTCATAGGAAAAGGAGCACCTTGTCCAAGGTGCTTGTGGTTGTCTAATGTGTTCCCTTGCTGAAAGCATCCAGATTTCAGCCACTTTATCAGAAGAAGGCAGTTTCTCAGGATTAGCCAAGCTCAAAGCTGCAGTGGAACCACCCTTGCATAAGCCAGTGACTCAGAGATAAGCTTCTCAACTGCATTATACCGATGAGTAGCCATATAGAAAACTTTTTCAATGTTTCCCCCAGAATTTCAAAAGCAATTTTATTTTAAATAGTCTTGACTTGGAGCAGCCAATTTTCACTAAGGAGTACAATGGGGAGTGATACAAACCCTCATCCATGGCACTGTGTCTTCCCCAAGTACCTCATACACGTTTTTCATTTGTACCCTAGATACCACATTATCCCCATTTCACAGATAAGGAAATTGAGGCAAAGTAACTTGCCCAAAGACATACAACTAGCAAGTGGCAGATTCATCTGACTTGTCTGCTCCTTGTCTCTGATAAAAATAAATAAATAAATAAAACGTAATGGCCCTGTGTCATGAATGACAGCTGTGTCACCAGTGTCACATCCATCAAGGGAAATCACTGGACTCTGGACCCTGGACAGGCAAGTGTGAGGTGCTGAGGGCACTGCTAGATGTAGCCAGCACCACCTAGAGAAAGCAAGTCCCTCCCATAGGGTCCCCTAGCCTAACAATAGCAACCCTGAGCTAGAAAATAACCAAGTCTGAAACTTCTCATGCCACCTCCTACACTGAAAGTTCAGATACCAGAAGGTCTCGGTTCCAGATGGGGCCCCAGAGACACTGGTGACAGATCCTCCCACGGGGTCAGCACCAGGGCAACCATCTTCACAGTTAGCCAGAGGCTGCAGAGGCAGGCCCAGATCTGCCACCCACCAACTGTGCAGACACATTTAAGTTACTTTAATCTCTCTGAGTCACAGTCCCCATCTGGGTAAAGAGAAAGACATCTATTTTTTTTTTTTTTTTTTTTAGGAGGATGAAGTGAGGCAAGGCTTATGAATGCTCCTGGCGTAGGGGTTAGCCCAAGACCAGACCACAGTACATGAGAAATTACAATGGAATTGTGTGTGCTCTCCACCAGAATCTCACCAAAATATAATAAAGTAATCGCAAGACTGGGGTGACTGAGGAGAGCACTCACCTGGGGCAGGGGAGGAGATGAGACAGTGCAGTTTATTTGCAGGAGGGAGATCGTGCGTCCAATCAGACATTCCACCAGGTGGCGCCATGGAACAACATTCACAACACCTCTGATCTCCAGACCAAGATGACTGAGTTTTCCTGGCTTCCCGCAGAGGATGGAGAGTTCATTAGCCTGTTCAGAGCTAAAGAAAGCTTTGGACTCAATCACTTATCATGTCTTCCCTTATCCTCCTTAATCTACATGTTCATCAAAAACAGGGTGTCAGAGGAAGGAGGGGAAAGTGACGCTGGCAATGACAAGCCAGGTAGCAGCAAAGTCAATCAAGCACCTACTGTGGGCAAAGCCCACCAGGGGCAGGTATGGCCAAATTTCAGGGCTGAAAGGGGCCTTCACAGAAATCTAGCTCAGCACCTTTGCTTTTCAGAATGGAGGCCAGAGACGGTGACTCCCCAGCCTGGGGGAGTGACCCAGAAAGTAGCTTTCAGGTGAGGCCACCACGCCTCCTTTGCAGAGCCAGGTAAGGGCAAAAATCTCACCCTATCCAACTGCAAAGCGGACTCAGAGAATCAGTCAGGTTGTGGCTTTCCTCCTCAGGTCCTGGAGAAAAGGAGATATTTCTGTCAGGATCCCCCCACTTCAGAGAAAAGCCCCATAGAGTGTCAGGGCCAGAACTGCAGGGCCCTTGGGGGCCAACAGGGTGGGACCCTATGGTACAGATGACTCCGCTGAGGCCAAAAGTGGGTCAACGCTCCAAAAGATTATGGAGTGGAGAAGCTCTTCACAGACATATGAAAGATGTCTAGAATATACAGCTAAGTAAAAAATGTGAGGGGCAGAAAATGTTTGTAAAAAAAATAAGAAAAAATTGTATATTCACATTTTCTCGTGTTTGCATAGTTACATTCTGGAAGGATTTAAAAGACACTAAGGGCAGTAGCTATAGAGTCGGGGAATGATGGGGACAGTGCAGGGAGTAAGACCTTTCTCTGTAGCATTTGCATTTTGTTTGGTCTTTGGACCGCATGACTACATTACTTTACAAAGGCTAAATTTTTTTAAATAGCTTGCCTAAGATCACACCATATTTCCACAGGGTGTGAAATGACTTGGGTGGTACACAAGGTGATTGTAAACAACTCACAGACACAGCAGGAGTCATATGGCGAGGAAGCTGTTCCCTCTTCACTTCTCTTTAGTCCTCTGAGTCCATCAGGGAGAATGTCTCCACGTGGTGCTAGTCAGTATTTAACAACGCTTTAAATCCTCATAAACCAACTTTTAACAAAGAAAGCAGGCATCAGGCTTGAAGCCTTGGACATCCACAGCAGCTAACTAAAATGGAATAGTGGGGCTGGGCGCGATGGCTCCCACCTGTAATCCTAGCACTCTGGGAGACCAAGGCAGGAGGATTGCTTGAGCTCAGGAATTCAAGACCTGAGCTAGAGGAAGACCCTATCTCTAAAAATAGAGAGAGGCTTGAGCTACAGCAAGACCCGGGCATTGTGGTAGTCCCAGCTACTTGGGAGGCTGAGGCAACAGGATTGCTTGAGCCCAAGAGTTTGAGGTTGCTGTGATGGCTCTCTACCAAATAACAAAATAAATAATAAAATTATTGTGAATTAATGAATTCATAAATTAATGCACTAGAACCTCCCATCGTAGGAGATGCAGTCAAGGACACAGGTACAGAGCAATGATGGGCTGTGCTGTGGACATTGCTGGCTAACAGAGATGGAGCTGGGGATGGGCACCAAGCACAGGGCCCCCAGAAAGGCCTCCGGAGCCCAGAGTACAGACCAGCCCTGGCTCCCAGCCCCGTGCTCCCACTGCCAGGCCCCTTGAGGCAGCTGGTCTCAGGCTTCACCTTGAGCAGCTTCCAATTTCTCCTTCCAAGCTCTGGGTCCCCAAAGTCATATAGTTTCACCTTTCCCCCACCCACAAACCAGAGGATGAAGGAAACACACACACACACACCCTCTGCAAAGCCATCGAAGCTGACACTCCTTCTGCTTATTGAATTTTCTGTCCCCTGTGCTGCCCCTTCAGGCCCTGGGAAGCAGCGTGAGCAAGGGTGAGCTTGCTTATTCTCAGGAGAGCTGATGGTTCTCTCTCCATCTAGTTTGGCAGCAGAGCTCTGCCACCCCCTCCCCGATCCCCACACTGCCCCTCAGGGACCCTTTAAGGGATCACTTGTGTCCATTTGCAGTGAAAATATCATGCATGTGGGAATGCAGGGGAAAGAGCTGCACCCCAACACAAGGACTGCAGCCCAGGGCTGGGTAGCACCCTCACACCCACCTCTGTGCCCTCAAGCCTCACAGAGCTAATCAGACAGTGGTGCAGGCAGGTCCTGAGGGGTCCCAGCAGGTCGTGAGGCCTGGCAATTTGTATCTGTAATAGCCTTCTGGGTGGTGCTGATGTGGGTGAAGTAGAGGAGGGGCCAAAGCATGGCTGTGGGCCTGTCTGAATCCTAGCTCCACCTGTTTCAAACCCTCTAATGCCCTCAGCAGTGAAATAAAGATGATGGTAACAGTAGCTATGCCATACTTTTCTAGTGACAATTAAATAACATAAAGTGCTGAGCACAGGGCTGGGCACCCCATGTACTCTCAACAAATATCTTCTAGTCCTGACACTCAAGACCAACAAGCCCCTCAGCTTCCAGGAGTGCAGTGAAACAGCTGCATTTCTTCCCAAAGAGCTGGGGAGGAGGTAACACTAGGTCTCAAAAGCCCAGCACCCTCCCACCCAGGGCTCCTGGGACACAGTAGCCACTTTGGAGCCAAGGCCCCTGGTATAGACCAAGGTGTGGCCCACAATGCCTCAGTGAGTCCCTGAAAGGCAGGCAGGGCCCAGATCAAGCATCCTGTCTTAGTAATGAAGAAACTAAGGCTTGAGAAGCTAAGGGAACTGTCCAAGGTCATGGACCCACAAAGAGCAGAGCTGAGGATGCAAACAGGTTTCCTCTGCTGCCCAGTTAGCCACAGGGCATGGGACAGGCTGTCGGGTCCCGTGACGCAGCGTCTCTGGCCCCAACCCAGGGCCTCGTCTGAGCTGAGACGTTAGGTCTCCAGCTCCAGCCCACTCAACTGTCCGGACGCAGGCCACTGCTCCAGCTTACATGGGGTAGGTCTGGTTTAGGTCTCAGGTGCCGAAGCACCTTAGAAGTCACAGTCAGCATTGGTAGGCACGAGCGTCTCAGCAGCGATCTCTCAGCAGTTCTGTCAGGCTTAGTTGGAGCAGTAGCTTCTCCTGAGGCTATTTATAGAAGGGATAAACCACAGTGTGGAGACTGCTATGCAACAATGGACATACTTTCATGCTCTGTAACGAGAGACCAATGATATTAAATGATGTTAAATGATGTTGAATCCCTTCCCCAATCTCTTATCACCAAGCTATTTCTCACAGGGGCCTCCTACAACAGGCTTTCTTCCTGTGCTCAGGCTCAAGCCTCCAACTAGGCAGAGGCTCTGACCACTGCCCCAGGACTTCCTCTCAGACTCACACAGTTACAGTCACAGTCACCGGTTAAGAAGCCTGGTCCCTTGCCTATATGCCAAAAGGCCCTGGTCCCAGGGAGGAAGGAGCCAGGAGAGGGCTCCTTGGGAGACCTTGGGGGCTTGGTGTCTCACTCTGAGGAGCAGAGAATGTGGGCCCCACCTCCAGGGATGGCTGGAGAGAGGTAGGGCTTACTTACAACCCAGGATCTTTGAACTTGTGGAAGGATCAGGCCTGGTGGACACTGGGCCCAGAGATGGAGCAGTAACAATCACAAGTCAGATCCCAGGAGCTCCACTCACCAGGGGTGCCAGCGAGGGAATCAAAACCACCACATAGAGGGGCTACCTTCCTTTGTAGCCCCACAGTGACGGCAGGGCCTTGGGACCCGAGCTGGAGGCTCACGTGGGTGGGAGTAAGGGTAGCTCTCCCCAGGCAGCTGGGCTGCAAATCCAACCTGACACATAGTCGCAGGGCCCCAAGGATTAGCCTTGAAGATTAGCAGAAACCTCCCTTGAAATCTGCCCTCTTGGGTGGGATTAGAACCAGCAAAGCAGCCAAATCTGGGAGGTCCTGTCACACAGTGGGCACTGGGGAGAGGTGCAAGCAGAGAAGGAAGAGCCCAGCCCTCTCAGTGAGCTTCCAATTAGGACAACTCTAAGCCAAAGCAGCCATGGCTCACTCAGGCAGCCATTAGCTCTGCATCTGGCCACCTGCAGCAACAAGGCTCTGCCTGCGAAGAGTGTGTCTGCACCCAGGAGTCCTCAGTTGGATGAGAGCACCCCAAGGGCATTCAAACAGGAGGGACACAGTCCCCAGGCTGCACACAGCTGTACAAACCCAGGGGGTGCCTCCCTACACCACACTGTCTCTGTCTAGGGACAGGCTGTCCCAGAATGCTGGGCTCAGAAGTCAGGCAGAGAAGAGGTCAGCAAATGCCCTGATCCTGAGGGGCACAGGGAAATGTGTTGCTCAAGGACCAGCCAACAGCTCAATGTAACCTGAGAAGCTCTAAGTGTGGAGCTCAGTCAGCAAGACGCAAGAAGTCACCTCTTCTTAGTCTCCATCAACTTACTTTTAGTCCCCAGCCCCCAGTGCTCAGGCTGGCCAACTAAGCCTTTGAAGACACCTTGGCCCCATGTGTCCAACACTTCTTAGACATACAGGCCATGGCCACCGGACGCTCCTCTCGCCTCTAGCACCTTGCCTGGAAGTGAGTGTAACCCTCTCCTAGAGGAAAGCTCTGCCTACCCTTGAGGACCCCAGTTCTCCTCAAAGGGCTCGGTTTAGGCAATAGACACTGAATTCTAGAAAAAGATACTGTTCTAAGCCTTGAATTCGTAGACTCCGATTCATAACCCCTAAAGGTATTCTATAACTTGGGGGTCACTTACAATTTATTTCTTCAGGGAGTCCCATACCTTTGAAAGGGGAAAACGAAAGGGAAAACCCAGCCCTGAGAGACAAGAGAAAGGGGAAGGGAATTGAAGGGGAGTGGGTCGTGGGGCAGGAACTTCCCTGTGGCTGGTGGGCTAGGGCCTCAGGGGCTTGGGGCCGGGTGGGCAGAAGGAGATGCCACCAGCAGAGCTGAGCACCAACCTCTCCTTACCCGGACCCCATCACAGATGCTAGGAGCCGGACCCCACCCCCAGAAGCGCCCAGCGCCCTTCTGTTCTCTATGTACATCATAAAGGGAACGTGTTTTCCCACCAATGCCAGGAAATACAGACACACAAAACATTCTTTGAGAGATGAG
This sequence comes from Arctocebus calabarensis, assembly GCA_963573935.1. Taxonomy (NCBI): domain Eukaryota; kingdom Metazoa; phylum Chordata; class Mammalia; order Primates; family Lorisidae; genus Arctocebus; species Arctocebus calabarensis. Next base: position 12,565 of record CAUYON010127771.1, on the reverse strand, counting down.
TCCTGTTCCAACACCACAAGCTCCCCGGGGAATGTGTGAGATAAAGGCCCCCAGCCCTCAAGGGCAGTATAACTTCGGAGAAGGTTCTGTTCTGAGCAGGGTGCAGGCCCTCTGAGGAGGGACAGAATCCACCGCCCTCTATCTTCTTCCAGCCCTGGCAACTCCTGAATGTGCCTTCTTCCCCCAAACAACCAACCCTGAGGAACATGGTGCTGGGGAAGGCAGTCATCCTCAGGTTCACCCAGCCTCTCTCTGACCTATAAATAGCCCTCATCCCCTGGTGCCCAGAGCCGCAACTACCCAACACCTCCTCCTCACCGCAGGGCCTCCCAAACAGACTCAGGACTCATCAGACAAAACCCCAGGCCTCCTCCCACGAAAAGCATGTCATCCCCTACCCACACCACTGCATACCACTGCTTTCTAAGCACTGTGCTGCAGCAGACATGGCAAGGCCTCAGGAGGCTGAAGGGGGCTGGGCTGCCTCTGGTCAGGGATGTCTTCTTGGCACCCCAGCTCTCCTGACCCTATGGTTTCACCTGCCTTTCTGGCCGGAAGACCCTCCCACAAAGCTGACCTTCCAAAACACGATTGTAAGAGGGACTTTACCCAACAAATGCAACCAGTGTAACATGGTTTCTTGTACCCTCAATGAATTCCCAACAATTAAAAAAAAAAAAAAAAAGTTGACCTTCAAGTCCAGCATCCCAGAATGAGCCTAGAAGTTATCCAAGCACCAGCCAAGTGGTCCGAACCAAGACTTTACTTGGACCTCCCCTGGAATCTACCTAGACCTCTGGGAACTCTATTGAGAAAATATTACAAACTACTCTCCAAGGTCAAATGCCTGCTGCTACCTGCTACCCAAACACAATCTTTCCTAAACTACCTTCTCCATGTCTTCCAGATCTGCGTGAGGCTATATAATTATTATTTTTTTTTTTGTAGAGACAGTCTCACTTTATCGCTCTCGGTAGAGTGCTGTGGCGTCACAGCTCACAGGAACCTCCAACTCCTGGGATTAAGCGATTCTCTTGCCTCAGCCTCCCGAGTAGCTGGGACTACAGGCGCCCGGCTATATTTTTGTTGTCATTTGGCTGGAGCCGGGCTCAAACCCACCACCCTCAGTACATGGGGCCGGTGCCCTACCCACCAAGCCATTGGCACCGTCCGGCCGTATAATTATGAATTTCCTCATGTGGACTCATTTTTACTTAAATCTCTTTATTGAAAATGTCACAATAAATAGAATGCCAGTACCACACTTGTCCTAAATGAGAGATAGCCAATAAAAATACATCATTGAAACAAAACAGTGCTATAAAAGTCTGGGAGATTTTCCCCTGCCCTAACCCCTTGTCCTGCTCCCTCATTAAAGGGGAAGTCAGATGTCTTCCAGAGGCATTAGAACATATTGGCACCAAGCTGAAACTTTCTTCTTGCCATAAAGTACTGAAAGAGAATTGGAAAGGGAATCCCTTTCTTGCTCTGATTTTGTGTCACTCGATGCAGGCCCTATACCACCTAAAAACATCTCAAAGGAACCAGGGTACCCACCCCGTACTTTGGAAATGCTGGACTGGAGCTTCCCTTTGCCTCATGCTTACTTAACACGAGGGGCAAACACACACCTGTGCCCCTTCTCTGGGCACCAATAGATCCCCTCCAAACATTCCTGCTCTTATATCAAGGCCCAGCAAGTCCCTCTCCACACCCACCCCCATCAATCAACCCCCAGAGGTCACCGCTGACTCAGATGGGACACCAGGTAGACCAGGCCCACCAACAGGAGGCCACGAACACCAAGCATCATGAGCAGGAAGAGGAGCAGGATGGAGGTCACTGGCTCCACAGCATGGTTGCCGAGATGCCACTGTGGGAAGCCCATGTTCACCAGCTGCCGGTTGAGGTCATTGAAGGGGGACTGAGCAGCACCCAGCCTGATACCTGCCTGCTGCTGACGGGGCCCAGGGCCCCCTTGGGGGACACCATGGCCCCTGTTGAGAAAACTCTGGAAGGTGAAGACAGAGAGAGAGAGACAAATGAATCCCGAGGAAGTGTTCTCAGAGTTGCAGCACCAGCCAGGAGGCAAACTCATCTAAGCTGGGCCCTGCTCTCCCTCCCCTACAGCCACCCGGGGCCACATAGGAATTGCTGATTCCTGTTTCAGCAGTCCCAGGATGCTACCCATTAGAATCCCAACAACCAAGTCACAAGCTCTTAGAACACAGAAAATGCCAGGAAATGCCCATGTCATGCCCCAGGAGAAGGTACCCAGGACGGAGAAGAGAGCAAGTGGCTGAGCCAGGTTGGACTGCAGGGCATGACTCTAGGGCAGGCATTTTCAACACTCATCACTCCTTTCTTTAAAATGATTATACTGTGCCCATGGGCTCACCTTCTCCACTTCCTCTCCAGCTTCTCTCTCTCCTAGCAGCCTCTTAAAAGAAACATGCTAGCTGCAGTGGGGTTTGTTAACCAGGTTAAAGGAGCATGAACTCTTAGGTTTGAGGTCTGGGGAGGAGGAGTTGCCCAGAGGAGGGGAAACCGGGGCACAAGGATCTGGGAAATAATTCAATGCATTTCCTATGTCTTGACCCTCGCGCTCCCCTGGTCTCTGCAAAGAGGGCGTCAGACCAGCCAAGGTTAATGACCAGTAAGAGAGACTTCTGGGAGCTAGGAGCAACCACTGCAAAGGAGGCCAGCTGTCCCTGCCCACAGGGATGGGTGCCTACCTGTCGAGGTGTGCTACCTCTTGGCGTGGTTGTGGTCCTCACGCGGGGGTCATCATCCTGCACGATTTCCCCATTGGCCAAGATCCTCACCATCTTCCCAGAAGTTTGGGGAGCCTGCAGGCTTGCACCTGCAATTCGTGGCCAGGGTAGGGGGCTAATGGAAGCCAAGTAACACAGAAGTCCTCCCATCCCTTTACTTTTAACTCTTAGTGCTCTATGACCAGAATCATGAGGGCCTGGGAATGATTCTTCACCTAACCTCAAAATAGTTGGAAGAAAAAAATTTACCAGAAATTGAGGGATGCTTGCGTTCAATGGTTCTCACACAGGCGACCCACGCTGAGCAGGTGCTGTGTCTGATTAATAAAAAGGGTAAAAATAAATGCAAGTTGTTTGCCAAGAAAAGAAAATCATTCAGATACTGAGTCCATTTGGAAAACGATTAAAAAGGATCCTTGGAGAAGGAAATTTATTACTGACTGCTAGCAGCAGCACATCTGGGCCTAGAGTCCTTGCTATGGCCCCCTCCTGGGGCAAGCCCCTGGGACTGCACCTCTTTTAGGCCCAAGGACAGGTACTAACACGCACAGCCCTTGTGCAAGGTGCGGCACAGAGAAGTTTAAATAGATTTCCAGGGATCACACAGCTATGGGCAGCAGAGAAAGAACATGAAGCTGGGAACTCTGGCTCTAGGGACCCTCTGAGTACTAAATCAGGGGTCCAGAGCAACAGGGATCCTCGGTGTGACTCAAGTCCTCTTCCCTTAAAAAATGGGTCCAGGCCAGGCATGGTGGCTCATATGAGGTCAAGCCAGGTGGATAGATTGAGCTCAGGTATTCCAGACCAGCCTGAGCAAGAGTGAGACCCTGTCTCTACTAAAAATAGAAAAACTAAGTCTGTTGTGGCCAGCACTTGTAGTTTCAGCTATTCCAGAAGGAGGCTGACGCAAGAGTTCACTTGATCACCTAAGCCCAAGAGTTTGAGGTTGCTGTGAGCTATGATACCACTACCTAGGGTGACAGAATGAGACTGTCTCAAAAAAAAGGGTCCAATGCTATTCCCCCAGGGCATAAGTCACAAGGACCTGGGCCTTCTCCCTCAGGGGTACACCCCTTGGAGGTGCAGGCTCCTTCGGGGTTACTTTAGATCCACTGCCGGCAGCTGACCACACTGGTCAGGCAAACCCGGTGCTGGTACCCTCACCTGTCCCTCACCTCTCAGGTAATGCCAGTCCAGCCTTTGCTAACAGGAGGGCGGGGCCCGGCCTTCCCAAAACATGGGATGGGGATGCTACAGTGGTTCTGAGAAGGCTCCACCACGGCGTCCCCGGGGGAGTCCCTGGGCTAGGGGTCCTTCCACGCCTAAATAGCCACAGTTTCCATCTAAATTTTCAAAAGCACCGGTGATACACATGCAAAAAAGGGTTAAGAGCCACTGTCCTCTTGCCGGTGACCTGGAGCCTGGGACAGACTGGTCCCCATTGTGAAGCCTGCTGGGCCTGGTGCAGCCCAACGGGTCGTGGTCTTCCGCAGTCTCTTTGTGCTTTGTCATCCCACCCCCGCTGGGTGGGCCACAGGCGCCAGCCCTCGGTGCACCTGACACCACAGTGGGGGTCTGCGGAGGGGCGCTGCCTGGGCTGCCGCCTCCCATTACAGGCTCGCGGTGCCGCGAGGGACGCGCGACCTCCCAGCCCGGTCACCCACCTGCGGGCGCGGCTCCCGGTCTCGGCGTCGTCCACTCGCGGCGGCTGCGAGGCCGCTTCCTCCCACCTGACCTCACAGGAAGCGCGCGCGGAGGGGCGCGGCCGGCCGACGGCGCAGCAACCCCCTCTGTAGGCCTCCTGCGGAACTGCAGCTGCCGGCCGGGCGCGGGCGGAGGGAGGACGGAGAAAGGGAGTCTGATGTGGGAGCGCAGGGATCGCGGAGGGAGGAGAGAGGATGGGGAGAAGAAGACAAATGGAAAAGAAAGAGAGAGAGGAAGAGAGGGGAGGAAAGGCAAGCGGAACCCACGGAGGAGAAGCCGAAGAGGGTGGGGGCGTCCCTACCTCCGCGGATGCCTTTCGGCTAGGATATAGCCCAGCCCATAAGGAATTCTAAGTCTAGTGGGGAAGACTGGGGCAGGTGCCTTTGAGCTAGGGCCAGAAGGGAAGGTAGGAATGCCTGTCAGGTAAATAGAAGACACTCCTGGGCGGCGCCTGTGTCTCAGTGAGTAGGGCGCCGGCCCCATATACCGAGTGTGGCGGGTTCAAACCCGGCCCCGGCGGAACAGCAACAAAAAAATAGCCGGACGTTGTGAGGGGCGCCTGTAGTCCCAGTTACTCGGGAGGCTGAAACCGGAGAATCGCCTAAGCCCTGGAGCTGGAGATTGCTGTGAGCTGTGAAGCCATTGCACTCTGCCAAGGGCGACAAAGTGAGACTCTCTCTTAAAAAAAAAGACACTCCTGGCAGAAGGCACCACCTCGACAGCGTGAACGATCAACCTCTGCTTCTTTCCTGATGCTTTCGAATCCACCCGCCTCACCTGCAGAAGCTGCTCCCTGCGGACCTGCTCACCAGTGGGGGAGAACGAGCTGTGCAGACCCGCAGTCTGGGTTCGGGTCCTGGACTTTGGCAAGTTGCTTAGCTGCTCAGCGCCCTTGGCTGCAAATTGGCTGTAATCATAGCCTGACAGGGTTGTCGTTAAGATTAAGTAAGATGTCCTTGGCACATGGCAAATTTTGATACATCAGCTATGATTATCAGGCAATAGATGTTTCCAGGACAGTGCACGTATTTACTAAGCATATATTAAGACCAGGTGCCACTAACTCCGGAGTGGAAGGAACAGAAAGAGTGAGAATTAGACCCCCTCTCAAAGGCTCATAGTCTGCCACCGAAGATTAATTACTTGATCATGAAACCTTATTAATAAAAAAGTTTCATAGGTCCCCTCATAGTTGTACCTTATTTGTATGTTACTATGTATTTTTGTTTGTTTATGAATTGCATGTGTGTACTGTGAAAGCCAATTGTCATCGTGGATAAAAGGCAGTTGCTGGAACCAGCCTGTATTGGAGTCTTGGCATGGCTGCTTTATAACTGTGATCTTGGACCAGCTGCTTAATCTCTCTAGCCTCAGTTCCTTCACCTGTAAAATGGAAATAATAGTACCCAGCTTATGCAGCTTTAATACAGCACTAAGCACTTCACGGAAAGTGACTGAAGGGAAGCCTGACTATAGTCAGTGCTCCAGGGCTGCGGGCTGTTATTACTACTACTCTATGCTGTCATCATAAAGCATGCACATTTTAAAAGAATGGGATTTTAAATGAATATAAACCAAAATCCTAAAGCTGTCTTTCTGCTCCCTGATGTATTCCACTGTGCACAATGCATACATTTTCACGAGGCACTATGCCTAATAGAGGAGGTCTGTGGATCTCAAAACTCCATATGCACATTAGAATTGCCTGGCACTTTTAGAAACCATCTCAGTGCCTGAGTTCCACCCTAAAGATGAAAATGTCATTGATCTGGGATACAACCTGGACGTGGAGAACTTTAAAAAACCAATCTTCTTTTTTTTTTTTTTTTTTGCGACAGAGTCTTACTTTGTCACCCTGGGTAGAGTGCTGTGGCATCACAGCTCACAGCAACCTCAAACTCTTGGGCTTAAGTGATTCTCTTGCCTCAGCCTCCCAAGTAGCTGGGACTGCAGGCACCCACCACAACATCAGGCTATTTTGTTGTTGTTGGTAGTTGTCATTGTTGTTTAGCTGGCCCAGGTCAAGTTCGAACCAGCCAACTCTGATGTATGTGGCTGACGCCCTAGCCACTGAACCATAGGTGCCAAGCCTAAAATCCGATCTTCTAATGAGCACCTAGGACTGAGAATCACTCCCTTCCATGAACAGAGCCCCACAGTAGGGCACACTCCCAGAAGCCCCAGGAAGGAAGAGACCTTGGTGGGCTGGGGAACCAGGGGGTATAGGCAGAAAACCATGAATGTTTCCAGGAAGTTTTGATCAGGGTACAACAGCAGCCAAAGAGATAAAGTCCAGCCGGAGATAACTATGAGTCCAGAGGAAGAGCAAGTCCCTCCAGAGAAGTCAAGGACACCTTCAGGAGTGAGTGGAGATGAAAGTGCTGTGTGTGGCTTGGTGCCTGTAGCTAAGCGTTTAAGGTGCCCTGGGGCTGGCGGGTTCAAACCCAGGCCGGGCCTGCCAAACAACGACAACTACAACAAACAAAATAGCCGGGTATTGTGATGGGCACCTTTAGTCCCAGCTACTTGGGAGGCTGAGGCAAGAGAATCACTTAAGCCCAAGAGTTTGAGGTTACTGTGAGCTGTGACGCCATGACACTCCACTAAGAGTAACATAGTGAGATTCTGTCTCAAAAAAAAAGAAAGAAAGAAAGAAAAAATGAAAGTGTTACATGAGCTTAGAAATGTAGAAATGACCTGTCATTACCAAAGAAAGTGGTAGGCTTCAGGAGGCTGTGAATCACTTTTACTAGCTCTCCACTTTCTTCAGGTCTCCACTCAGCTCAAGAACCTGCAATGGTTCCCTACTGTCTGCTCCAGCCAAGACCCAACTCATTGGCAAGGCTTTGACAACCTTGCAAATCTAGCCCCAGCCTCCCCCTCCCTCAGCATCACCCACCTGGTCTCTTTGCTACTCCAAGTACATCCTCCAGGCTGCTTTGCTTGGGTCCATCTATTGGCTGAAAGACCTTTACCCATTCTAAATTTTCCAATCCCCAAATTTGATTGTTCCTGTAATAATAATAATCCCTGTGTGTGCAGAGTCCTTATCACTTCCTAAGTGTTTTCCCATTGAGTACTTCATTGTTTTGTTTGGATTATGAAATAGAAAGGGTGGATGTTATTGTTCCCATTTTGCTGATGAGAAACTGAGGCTCAGAGAGACTGTGGTCAGTGACAAAGCCAGGATCCAAATGAAGCCAGAACCCTGACTCTACATTCCAGACTCTTTGCACCCACCAAACGGCCTTCCCTAAGTTTGTCTCAGCTCCACAGCCTCTTTACCTTGTGCTCCCTTCCCAAATGTCATCAGCACGAAGCTGGTCTGGGTCATGCCTTGACTCCAACAGGTGCTCAGTAAAAACGTGCTTTTGCTTTGTGAGGGTGTATAACATGCCCCCTGGGTGAGGGGCTCGTCTACAAATGGAACTTTACCCTGGAAATGAGAACAATAAAACCTAAATATCGTACCCTCATATTAATTTGAATAAAGGTAAAAAAAATAAAAATGTGCTTTTGGTTTTCTGTTCATTGCAGACTTCATGTTTCGAACCAGCAGATAACTCGGGTATCCTGGCTCCTGCTGCACCTCTGCAGCTGAAAACAACCTGTTTTGTCTTAAAAAGAAAATGGTATGAAGGCAATAATCATGGTGATGCCATTTTTAAGTAAATTCATCTATCTTTTTCTCCTAGTAGTTTATCCTCCCCTGCACTCCTATAATGGCAGATAATCTACCTGTGTTCATTGCTCAGAGAATCGTGGGGGAGCAAAACAAGGCTAACCTGCCGGGGTCCACCTTTGGAACCTCCACAGGCTTGTGCATTTGAAGAACAATGTATCAGGTGCCTCTTCAGAGAAAACACTGCAAGAGGAAGAAGCAATTGGGAGCATAGATATCGTGTGTTGGATTACAAAGATAGGAACAGGACCCGGGGAAGGAATGGCCAAATAGTGAGGACTTAAATGGCCTTCTTGGCTTCATCAAGGCTTGGGGGTAGTGAAAGAACTCCTATGCCCTAGGAATGATAAGGAAGTAGAGGGAAAGTTGCTGGATATGAAAGGGTCAGGTATACAGGCATGAAGAGTGGTTCAGTGGTGACTTTCATCCATGCACAGGTGATGGAGGACCATGGAATTAATGGAGGTCTCAGAAAACACTTTGCATGCTCAGAAGACTGAAGTGAGCCCACAATATCTTGGTGATATGTAAGTCACCTAAGATAAGCCCAGCCCTAGGTACATTAGCTTGAGTACAGGATCTGCTGCTAGAACAAAGAGAATCAAATATACAGTAACTCAAACAAGTGGATGGGCAGCTCTGCTTCACAAGACCAGCCAAAGATATTGGCTCCTCCTAGCTCATTGAGTCACATCCTAGAATCCTGCCTCTATCCACATCATAAAACCGGCTCACCACCTTCTTGAGCATGTGCAGCCCATGAAAAGGTGGGAAGGAAGAAATGGAGGGCTCGTGATTTATTTTAAAGTATCATGGATGTAGTGTACCCAACTGTCCTCACATTCCATTGGCAAGAGTGAACCACATGGCTCCAGGTCAGCTAAGCTGCAGGATCTACAGCGACACCCTCTTTGATTCCTGATGATCTTATTTATGTCTTCTCTCTTATCTTTCACTTTTGCTAGAGATTTAATTAATCTTACCAGTTTTCAAAGAACCAGTTTTTGTGTCATTAATTTTTTGTTTGTTTTCAATTTCATTGATGCCAGCCATTGTCTTTAATTATTTCCTTTTTTCTACTTGCCTTGAATTTATTTTGCTCTTCTTTTTCTAAGTTCTTGAGGTAGAAGCTTAGATTATTATTATTTTGTTGTTGTTATTATTGTTGTTTTTGAGACAGAACCTCAAGCTGTCCCCCTGGATAGAGTGCTGTGGCATCCCAGCTCACAGCAACCTCCAATTCCTGGGCTCAAGCAAGTCTCTTGCCTCTGCCTTCCAAGTAGCTGGGACTACAGGCACCTGCCACAATGCCCGGCCATTTTTTCTTTTGGTTGCAGCCGCCATTGTTGTTTGGCGGGGCCGGGCTGGATTCAAACCCGCCAGCTCAGGTGTACATGGCTGGCACCTTAGCCCGTTGAGCCACAGGCGCTGAGCCAGAAGCTTAAATTATTGATTTGAGACTTTTTCTTCTTTTCAATATAAACATTTAGTGCTGTAAGTTTCCTTCTTAGCACTCTTTTAGCTGTGTCCCACAAATTTAGGCATGCTGTATTTTTTTTTCATTTTTCAATGAAAAATATATTAGTTCAACATATTTTTATTTAAATTTCTTTTGCTACTTTCTCTTTTTTTTTGAGACAGAGCCTCAAGCTGTCACCCTGGATAGAGTGCTGTGGCATTACCAGCTCACAGCAACCTCCAATTCCTGGGCTTAAGCAAGTCTCTTGCCTCCGCCTCCCAAGTAGCTGGGACCACAGGCGTCCACCACAACGCCCGGCCATTTTCTGGTTGCAGCCGTCATTGTTGTTTGGCGGGCCTGGGCTGGATTCGAACCCGCCAGCACAGGTGTACGTGGCTGGCGCCTTAGCCCATTGAGCCACAGGCACCGAGCCTCCCTTTTTTTTCTTTCTTTTTCTGTATTTTAATATTAAATCATAGCTGTGTAATTTAATCCAATCATTGGGTACAATGTTGCTACGTTCCCTTTAATTCATGGATTGGTTATGTAGAAGGATGTTGCTTAGTCTCCAGGTGTTTGGAGATTTTCTGTTATCTTTCTGTCATTGATTTCCAGTTTAATTGCATTGTGGTCAGAGAACACACTCTGTATATGTTCAGTTCTTTTAAATTTCTTAAGGTTTCTAACTATAATTATAGATTTGTCTATTTTTTTCCCTTTTAATTCTATCAGCTTCACATATTTTATAGGTCTGTTGTTGAGCACATATGCATTTAAGTTTGATATTTCTTCTGGGTGGATTAATTAATTTATCATATATAATGTCTCTTGGTCTATGGTAATTTTTCTTGCTCTGAAATCTATTTTGTTCTACTCTCTTTTATTAAAAATTAATGTTTGCATGATATACTTTTTTCCATCATTTACTTTCAACTTGCCTGTGTTATTATATTTGAAGTGAGTTTCTTATACATGGCAGGTAGCTAGGTAGTGTTTTTAAATCCATTGTGCCAATCTGCCTTTTATTTGGATTATTTAGACCAGAGATTCTCAACCTGTGGGTCACAATGAACTGTGGGTCATGGGAACTGTATTAAAGGCTTGTGGCATTAGGAAAGTTGAGAACCACTGAGTTAGACCATTACATTTAATGTAACTACTGATATCTTGGGGCTCAATTCTGCCAATTTATTTTTTGTTTCTCTCTCTTTCTTTCATTTCTCTGTATTTTTCCTGCCATTCTGTGGGTTATCTGAACTTTTTTTAAATTCTATTTTACTTTATCTATAGTATTTTTTAAATGTATCTCTTTGTATAGCTTATTTAGTGGTGGCTCTAATGTACATGTATTGCACGTACATTATATATATATAACTTATCACAGGGTCATCTTTCTACTTTGGGTAAAGCATCAAAACTACTTCCTTTTTTATTCCTTTACTCTCCCTATTATACTGTCATTGTCTTAAATTTTTCCTCTATATACATTTAAGGCCACATCAGAAAGTGATTTAATTTTTGCTTTAACTGTCAAACATAGTTTATAAACTTCAAAAATAGAAGAAAAGTTTGCCATATTTATCCATATTTTTGCTATGTTATGTTTTCTTCCTAATGCTCCAACCTCTTTTTTTTTTATTGTTTCCTTTCTATTTGGAGAACAACTTCTAACCATTTTTTTACGGTAGGTCTCCTAGGTAGCAAATTATTTTAGTTTTTCTTCATCTGAGAATGTCTTAATATTATCTTCATTCCTAAGTGACATTTTGAGTAGGTATAGAATTCTGTCTTGGCCAGGAATAGTAGCTGTCATTTGCAATCCCAGCACATTGGGAGGCTAAGGTGGGAGAACCACTTTAGGCCAGGGGTTCAATACCAGCACGGGCAATGACATAGCAAGACCCTGTCTCAAAAAATAAAAATCAGCCAGATGTAGAGGCATGCCCCCATAGTCTTAGATACTCCAAAGGCCAAGGGAAGTGGACTCCTTGAGACCAGGAGTTTGAGGTTACAATGAGCTATGATTACACCACTATACTCTAGTCTAGTTAACAATAATTAATCTGTGGTTATAATTAAAAAAGAAAGAAAGGGCTTGGCGCCTGTGGCTCAACGGGCTAAGGCGCCAGCCACGTACACCTGAGCTGGCGGGTTCGAATCCAGCCCCAGGACCCGCCAAACAACAATCACGGCTGCAACCAAAAAATGGCTGGGCGTTGTGGCGGGCACCTGTAGTCCCAGCTACTTGGGAGGCAGAGGCAAGAGACTCGCTTGAGCCCAGGAATTGGAGGTTGCTATGAGCTGTGATGCCATGGCACTCTATCCAGGGTGACAGTTTGAGGCTCTGTCTCAAAAAAAAAGAAAGAAAAAAAGCTAGAGTAGCTGTCTTTATATCAGACAAAGTAGACATCAGAACAAAAACAGACTTCAATCTACAAAAAACAAACTGAGAGAACTGAAAGAAGAGATGTACAAATCTCATAACACTCTGCTCCAGTAATAGATTAGTACGACTAGGGAGAAAATCAATGAGGATACAGAAAATCTGAACAAAACTATAAACCAGCTGACCTAATTGTTATTTATACATCTAAAAGAGCAAAATATGTATTTATCTTAAGGGCATATGGAAGACTCACCAATATGGACCATATTGTGGGGCATAAAATAAGTCTTAAAAAGATTAAATAGGCTCAGTGCCTGTGGCTCCACGGGCTAAGGCGCCAGCCACGTACACCTAAGCTGGCAGGTTCGAATCCAGCCCGGGCCTGCCAAACAACAATGCCGGCTGCAACCAAAAAAAAATGGCCAGGCGTTGTGGCGAACGCCTGTAGTCCCAGCTACTTGGGAGGCAGAGGCAAGAGACTCACTTGAGCCCAGGAATTGGAGGTTGCTGTGAGCTGTGATGCCACAGCACTCTATCCAGGGTGACAGCTTGAGGCTCTG